>RJWM01000885.1:29422-181604 GCA_004363535.1 Dasyprocta punctata | reverse complement strand
CACGTCGGCTTCTTCATCAAGAAGGGGAAGATTGTGTCTGTGGTCAAAGGGAGCTCTGCAGCCCGGAATGGGCTCCTCACCAGCCACTACGTGTGCGAAGTGAATGGGCAGAACGTCATTGGACTAAAGGTAGGCAGTGATCACACTCCACAGGGACTGTGGGTGCTAAGGGGGACACCTGGAGGGGCTCCTGTCTGGATAGACCATGGCCCCACCAGCCACAGCTTCCTCCTCCAAAGGTTGTGAGATTCAGTGAGACCCAGGCTGAGAGCTCTGATCATGGTGCCGCTTACTGGGTATAAGTGCTCAAAGCATCAGTCACTGTTACTAACCTTGCAGGGTATGACAGAAAGTGGGGCAAGGACACAGGCACCCAGCTGGCTACAGGCTGCGTACACACCTCGTTACTCTGCATGGCACTTCTTTTTGTATATTGATCACATTTTGTGTTATTTTTTTCTAAAGAAAATTGTTCAGAAATTCATTTCCAGTTTTTTTTTTTTCATTTTTCAAGAGAGGAGGATGTGGCACGTTTTACCTTTAAAAATCAATAAGGTGCTTTTGGGCATGGTGGTACATTGCCTGTTACTCCAGCACTCTCTGGGAGGTTAAGGTAGGAGGATCACATGTTCAAGCCTAGCTTGGGAAACCCAGCAACTTTGGGAGATCTTATCTCAAAATGAAGTGGTCAGGGTGTGTGTGTGTGTGTGTGTTTGCGTGTTGCTCAGTGCAGAGGTCTTGGGTTCAATCCCATAACCAGAAAAGAAAAAAATCAAGGAGTGAGTGGTCTGGGGTGAGGTGCTCTCAGGATGTGAATGTGGAATGGGGCTCTCGGGAAAGAGACCACAGATGATGAGTCTTGGTTTTGGTCTTCAGTAAGTGAAGCAACTTTATCATGGTTTGATGTCATTTTGACCAAGAACAGCTCTCAGCAGCAGCTGCCCAGCAGAGTGAACATCTCTCCCCGCATGCTCTGGCACTCATGGGGCAGGGCTTCCCCCACAGCAGTGGCATGAGTGGCAGCATCTTACTCCTCTGCCGGCACAGTCATTCCTGTCACTGGCCTGTTTCCTTGTACTTTTGTTTCCCTTATCTTCCTCAGAGGCTTGTTCTGGAGGCTCATTACCATTGTGGCCACGAAGAAGTTCTCCCTATTATCTGCCTAAACTCCTTCTTACTGCGCCCTCTTCCCTTTGTCTGGGACCAAAGGAAATCCAGCGTACTTAAAAATCCAAGTACTAGGTGTGGTGGTGCATGTCTGTGATCCCAGCACTGGGAAGGCTGAGACAAGGGGATTGCTGTGAGTTCAAAGCCAACCTGGGCTACATAGTGAGTTCAAGGCCAGCCTGCCTCAAAAGACCCTGTCTCAAACACAAACAAACAATCAATCAAAACTAAGTATAGCCATACCAATTCTGAATTAAATCAGGTATTTAGATATTAGTGAATTGATCTCTTCAAAAGTATTACAGTTCTTCAACCTTAACTGTCCTGGTGAGCAACCATGCTAAGATGTGATTCATCTGCACAGGTGCCTCCAGGCATCACTGTGAATGTACCAGCTA
The DNA here is from genome assembly GCA_004363535.1 of Dasyprocta punctata. Lineage (NCBI taxonomy): Eukaryota > Metazoa > Chordata > Mammalia > Rodentia > Dasyproctidae > Dasyprocta > Dasyprocta punctata. Next base: position 180,039 of record RJWM01000885.1, on the reverse strand, counting down.
CTCTATCAAGCCATGACCCTGTGAGGTTCTTAGGGACAGCCACTCTACTGAGTGGCTCCAAATAGCCCTTTCTCCTCCTTCTCCTCTTCTTCCTCCTCTTCCTCCTCCTCCTCCTTCTCCTCCTCCTCTTTCTCTTCCCCTTCCTCTATTTTCCCTTCTTCTTCTCCTTCTTCTCCTTCTCCTTCTTCTTCTCCTTCTTCTTTTCCTCCTGGATTTTTGAGACAAAGTCTCATCATGTAGTTCACACTGGCCTCGAACTGATTATGTAGCCCAGACTGGCCTTGAAGTTGCAGTGATCCTTCCGCATCAGCCTCCCAAGTTTACACCTTGCCCAACCTATTTTTCTTGAGATCATTTCATAATTTATTTATTTCTACACTGTGGCCATCACTGGTTCTGTCCTATCTTCTATTTACCCTGGAATGACTAGACAACACATAACCACATTACATATATGTGTAAAGTAAAGGTCACTAGGCCCTGAGTATGGGCCAGTAGTTCTGGTGGCCACAGCTGCAGGGTGGAGTGTCTGGAACCCTTTGCTTGGAAGCACTAAGCTTCCCGCTGATCTAAGTAACTTCTGCAGGCCTTTCTCTTCTTATCAGTCTGTGAGATATAGGAGGAAGAGGACCATGTAGGCCTGGCTCAGGCTGGATGGCCAAAGGGGCTGGAGGACACAGGTGTGCCAAATGTTTTCCACTGGAGTGTGGTTTTCTGTGTGATTTGCAGCTGGAACCCAAGTGTGACTGGGGCCAGGGAGAGGTGGTGGGAGATGTGGGTCTTTGAGAGGGGACTGAGGGTCTCACTGTGAGGCTATGTTATGTCTCAGGTCCACACAACTGGCCTTCAGGGGCTGGAATCTCTGACCTTGAGTCACTAAGGGAGAAGGCCCATGATCGTACTCAGGCAAGACCCCACCCGATACTCACCTGACCAGCTCAGGGTCATAGGAAGCCTGGTCCTGTGGGTGCACTTCAGTGGTGTCCTCTAGCAGCAGCCATGGTAACCTCTACACAGAGGGTCCTACAATATGGATCCTGGTCCTGGGTGACCATGCACTCACCTCCTCTTCAGGACAAAGCAGTCATGGAGATTTTGGCAACATCTGGAGATGTCATCACCCTGACCATCATTCCCACTGTGATCTACGAGCACATGGTGAAAAAGTAAGGCCACCATCCCTCCTCTGCCTTCCCTCTCCCCTGCCTCTTGGAGCTCACCTGGGCTCCTTGGTGCTGGCCAATCCTCCCCCCTCCTCCTGTCCGCCAAGGTGGATGATGACTTCTGGGGATCTGGAGGGCTTAGAACCAGTGGGTGAAGGGTCACACAGGATGCAGGCTTGAGGGTCCAGGGAGAAGGAGCTTTCAGTTTCAGCCACCATCACTTTGTCATATTCAGGTTGTCCCCAATGCTTCTCCACCACACCATGGACCACTCCATCCCAGATGTCTGAAGCCACAGGAGCGCAGCACGGGCCTCCTCCCTCCTTGCAGGGAAAAGCAGTGGTCTCAGATGACAGGTTGTCACTGGCCTGTTGCCTGGGTTGGGTGTCTTGTGGCTGTTCCAGGTGGTTTTTCAGGTGGGTGGACATAGGCTGGCAGGAGTCTGTCATCTGTGGTCACAGGCCGCCTTGTAGTCTCAGACCTTCAGCTTGGATGAGGCTCAGGCAGGGCCCACAGGCCACTGACTGAAATGCTAGGCGTATAGGTAGGCCAGCCAAATGCTGCTTAGACTTCAGCTGGGTCCTTTTAAAATTTGGCCTCCTTCAGGAAAACCACTGTACATTTGGAGAGAACAGAACTTCATTCTTTGCAAGAATGTTTTCTTGGCCTTTACTTGCCCCTTGTCACAGACTGTGTATAGATTATATAGTTATGATCGTTTACTGTCTTTTGAATAAAGTTTTGATTTTAAACACAATCCCTTCCTGAAGGTTAATTGGAAATTTCAGAATCCGTGGTCCATGACATGCCAGAGCTGCTTTCCTTTCAAACAGTAGGGAGCCTCGGGCCCTTTCTCCATGTTGCCTCAGAGCAGTGACTTGGCTCAGCCTCCACCCCAGGCTGCCTGCCAGGTTGATGTAGGGATGAGTGGAACTGGGGACCATGAGGTAGCACTGGCTTTGGACCCCTCCCCACTAAGGAACCATGTGTGGTGCTGCATCTGTTTAGTGGAGTGTGAAGCCACTTCACAGGTGTTGGGAAGAAATGCAGCATCTTTACAGTGGCCAGCAGGGTCTGACACTTGGCAGCAGTGGGAGGTGGCTGTCTACCTTGTGCCTGACCTGTATGGGCAGTGGTGCCCCAGCCAGATTCATCAGCACCTGTTGGGGTCGAACCAGCACATGCCCTATTGCTCTCTGTGCAGGGTGGGGGAGATGTTGTGAGCCCCATCAACCCCCTTACAAAAGCGACACAGGACAAAGAAACCAGGCCAAGAGTCTCATAGTGTGTTCATGCTTTAATTCAGAGCTGTGTGCTGCAGGTACAACTCTGTCTGAACAAAAGGACAAGGAGACGAGAGTCAAGACCCCTCCCCACCTCCCTCCTTCCCACATCCCCTGAATTCTTGGTCAAGGGGATGGACGAATATGAGAGTGCACTGTGATCCATTTGCACTGTTCCCTAGTTTGGAAATGGAGTTGTGAGTTCACTGGGCAGAGGTCCCCAGGAGGGGAGGTCTTTGCCCTGGAACCTTGTGATCTGCCCCCCACCCAGATACCCCTGTGCTAGTGACAAGTGGGAAGGGTGTTCAGTGAAAAGCTGTTATCCTCTCAGGAAATGTTGGTCATAAACTGCTCAAGGCCAGCTCTCTGTGCAGAAGCCCAGGCCCAGCTCCCAAGTCCTGCCTGGGGCTGAACCAGAGGGACAGCAGCTCTGCTGTGGCCCTGGCCCAGAACTAAGTAACAGCCACCTCTAACCACTGGGCTCCAAAGGGACCAGCAGTTCCAGAAGGTGGTTTCCTAGGGACACTGTTCCTCAAGACCTCATCAGCTCTTACTGGAGGCTGGAGGAGAGACCCTGAAGATTTCTGTTCCAGATGCTGAGGGCAGGAGGGAAGGGTTGCAGCCCCACAGGAAGCAGGAGGAAAGGGGAGCTGCAGAGGTGGAGCACTCTTCAGGGGGCACTGGCTGCACCCAGCCTTACCCTCTCACGCTCTTTTGTGCCCAGGTAGCCAGGGCTGGAACCAAGCCAGCAGCCCACTGCATGTCCCCATGGGGGCTGCACAGGCAGCGCTGGCCCTTTGCATAGATGCGGGTACCGAGCATATATGTGCTCAGAAGCTGGGTCAGGGCTGCCAGCTCAGGAACTGCCCTAGGTCTGATGGTGAGCTGCTTCCTCCACTGGCAAGAAAGAAGGCCCACTGAAGGCCCTACCAGAACCCACAAAAAAAGAGGCCCCACCGTGCTATGGGTTCAGGCCTCAGTGACCCACAAAGGCAGAACTTGGCCCAGAGCAGGAGTGGAGGGTGGCAGCCAGGCCCCCCTCACATCCCCCAGTGGTCTTGGGCCCACCCATGGATCAGCCCTTACAAGTGGCTTCTCCAGCAGCAGAGACAGAGTGGACAACAGCCCTAGCCCTGCCCACACCTACCAAGACACAGGACATGATAGGAAGGCCACGGATAGCAAGACATGAACAGGAGCAAAAGGGCTGCGAAGCTTGACTAAATTCCAGTGATGAAAAATATATATTTTCTTGTCAAATATAGTTCATACATTTATTTTCTCAGCAAAGCTTTGTTTCTAAGGAGAGCTACACAGTTCCATGAGCACACAGCACAGGAGGCTGGGTCCGTGCCCAGTCCCGGCTTGGCTTTGGGTTGCTTCGGTCCCCTGCCCCCTCCATAGCATGACCCCAGTGTCCTGTGGGGCACCTACAGCCAGGTCCCAGCACTCGGGTTTAATTCAGTGGGGGCAGGAGTGGTCCACAAAGGAGGGCTGGTCTGAGGCCCTGGTCAAGGCAGGGAGCTTTAGAGGCACGAAGCGTGTGGTATAGGGGGCTCTGGCCCAGATGGCTGGGCTGGTCGCCCACCCCCAGTGCATGCAGGTGCCCCCTGAGGAAGGGCACAGAATGGAAGGGCAGAGCCTACCAGTCAGGCAGTGGCCATTGGAGCATCAGGATGAGGGTAAGTGACCTTGGCAGAGAACCAGAGTGGCCACTAGGCCAGAAGGGTATGTGAGACGTAGAGTCCCACCAACTCCCCCAGTATGGGACCTAACCTCTGATGAGTGTATGGGATGCCTAGGTGGGTGTAACCCCCATGGAGGAAGAGGAGAGACTTTACTTTGTAAACTAATAATGGTAATAAAATAGCAGCTTTGCTGGGGGATTCAGATGTGGTCCCAGGGAAGTCGAGGGACAGTGAACCTTCCCAAGGCGACCTGGTTTGGGTTGGGAGCAGGTGGCCACAGGGCTCCTCCTGCCCTGCCACATCCCTGCCTGGGAAACAAGTCCCAGGGCACCATGCTTTGGCCTGAACAAATGTTATGGCTTCCATACCCCATCCTGAGAGTCATCCTGCTAGAATTGTCTGCCTCTCCCAGAGGCAGGTAGATTTAGGGACCCTCATCCCAGAAAGCAAGCAACCACTTCCTAGGGTTCTTGGGATGGGGGAGAACCAAGCCCCAAAGTGACCACAGTGGAAGGCAGAAGTTGGGCTGGGGCCCCTTGAGGGATGGCAAACTCCAGGGGCAGCCATGGCCTGTGGCTTCTCAGAGCAGCCAAGGATTCCTGAGTCCAGACATGCCTCTGAATGGTGGATGAGGTGGCCTCACTGAAGAAGGTACAGGGCCCCTGGAGCTCCCAACTCTGCCTCTTCTGTGCTGGCGGATTTCCCAATGGGTGCCAGGGCTTGAATGAGTACCCCTTCCACAGCACCCAGCTGGTCAGGTTTGGCTCTCTCTCAAGGAAGAACAATCTGACATACCCAGAAGCCAAGAGGAAAATGGAACATGGGGAGGAACTGGAAGGACAGACAGACATGGTGCCCATCCTACCCTCAGCCCCTCATGCCTAGCATGTTGTTCTTCCAGCCATGGCCTTGACAGTGCTTCTGGATCCTGAGTAGGGAACAAGGGGGAGGCAGCAGCGTCAGCCCAGGCCCAGCGATTCCAGACCCTGCTCAAAGTGCTTGGGTCAGTTTTCTGCACTTTGGCCACAGCTACCTTTGTCTGAGGAGATAATACTGGCTCAGAAGCCTGGAGGAGGGCTGGGTGAATTGGGAGAGAAGACATGGGGTGGGCAGGACACTGGATAGGATGGAGCAGGGGAGGGGATAACCCAGCCAGAAACTTCCTGAGCAGGGCCCACCCCATCGAAGGGCTGCGTGTACAGAGGGGCCAGGTTGGGGCCTCAGTAGTGTCTCTGTGCAGTTTGTCCAATCAGAATACTTCCCTGTCTGGGTCTCCCTTACCTTCTCCCTCTGGAAGTTTTGGGATGCCTTTCCCAGTTCCTTCTCTCAGCCGGACACTGTTAACATCCAGGGAAAGAAAATGGTTCCAAACCCAAAACTAAATAAATAAGATGATTCCTGTGGGGATATGGGAGGGGGAGGATAGCGTCCCTACAATCAGTGGTCAGGCTTCCAGAGCGCTGCCCAGGAGGGGGTGGCCCCCTCAGAGCTGGGAGCCGCTGCTTGCAGAACTGGGCTCTGAGTGGCCTAGAGAGCGGCAGCTGATCCTGCGGATGGAGTGCAAGGCCACGGTGCAGCAGCCCCGCAGCAAGGAGCTGATGTTGTAGATGGGCTGGCCCTGGCGACGCTGGGAGCGGCAGAGCCAGGCCACTGTGGGGACAGCTGGCACCACCACAGCCAGCAGATCCACAATGTAGTGGCGACTCCAGTAGCTCTTGGGCTCCTTCTCAGCTGTAGCTGTAGCTGCGGCTGCCTCCTCCTCCTCTTCCTCCAAGGGGCACACCACACTCACTGACGACGGGCCAGGGTTGGGGTTGGCTCCAGGCCAGTGTGCAGTGGGCCCATGGGTGATAGGCTCCGGTACCTCGAGCTCATCACCCATTGTCACCACCACTGCTGAGTTGGGGTCTCTGGGCACTGGGGGGTATGAATCTGACTCTGGGTGCCTGTCCCGAGGGATGGTCCCACAGACCTGGGCCTGGGTCACTCTCTCCAGGATAGTGTCCAGGTCAGGCTGGTACTGCACAAAGTCTGTCTGGATGGCCCGCTCCTGCATGCAGCTGGCCTGCACACCAGCCTCTGTGGCACACAGCAGCTTCTCATAGGTGTTACTGGCAGGGAAGCGGGTACTGAGGCCGAAGGAGCTGTGCAGTGAGGTCTCCTCGGGGCCACAATCCACCCCTGATGACAGCAGGCTGCTGGCCTCCAGTGCATCCGTCCGGCTCAGCGTATCATCGGCAGCCACAAAGCCACTGTCGGCTCCATCTTCAGCAGAGGCACTGGGGGGATCACCAGGCTGCCGGTCACCACAGACAGCTGGGTCACTCAGCTTGGTGTAGGTGGAGCTGCGGGTGAGGGAGCGGGCAGGGGAACCACCAGCTGACTCCCCAGTGCTCTCCTCCTTGGCAGTGCCATTCTGTGCCACCTCCATGCTGTGCAGCAGCGTCTCCAGCTTCTTGTTCTGGATGTTGATGTCCACAAAGTATTTCTGCAGCCCCTTGTCTTTGTCAATCAGGTTGTTTTTGACAGTGTCGATCACCTGCTTGAGCTGTTTGATCTCCTTGCGGGCCTCCTTCAAGGCTAGCTGTGCCTCCACACGGTGGCATTCCTCCTCAATCCAGTCCTCCTGCATGCGTGACAGCTGCATCTTCAGGTCATCGATCTCTGTGTCCCTGCATGCAGAGGAGCAGTTGCTCACTGCCTGCCTGCCTGGCCTATCACCGTCACCACAGAGAGGCAAGGAGGGGCAGTGTCACCAAGGATAGGGGTCCCTGCACTGCAGTGTCTCAGAGCTAGAAATGAAAGAAAGGACTTGATGCCTATTACCCCTTCCTTCTATCCCACAGGGAGCAGTGAAGGTTCCTGGGGATAGGGCCAAGGGTGAAGGCAGGACAGGCACCCTCCTGGGAGAGAGAAGAAATATCAATCAAGACACCACCCATTTCTACCCCTGGAGGCTGAACTGCAGATGGCTTCTAATCTATCATCTGGAGAATAGATGAAAAAAGATTTTTATAAGTGCTACTGCTATAAAAATCTAATAAAATCTTAATATAAAGCAAGAGTAACTAGACAGAAAAATCTCTGCTCTATTGAAAGGAATCTGGCCCCTTTCTAAAGCAGGGCATGAACATTTTAAATGGATGGAGATGTGGCCAGACACCCTGGGGGAGATGGTAGTGGCATAAGCGGATAACCACCTTCAGAGTTGGTAGGAGGAGCTGATAATTGTATATCATTTCTCAAGTGGAGGCCTGAGAAGTGGTAGATGAATTGGAGGAGGGTAAGGATAACAGGATGGCTCTCCTTCATTCATGTTAGAAGTTTCTTCTTTGTTTCTGTTGTAAAAATGGAGGCCGAAAGATGGACAAGGTAAGCACCAAGCTACTTCTGTAAGCACCAAGCTACTTCTATTGACAGAAGGGGCAAGCATCAGGCAAATATGACCACTGGATAGCTCTTGTCAAGAAATGTTCAGGCTTTTTGAAATCTCTGAATTATAAGGCATTGCAGGGGAGTTAGGCAAGCTTGAAAAACATGCCATTGAGTCTAGAGGCAAACCCAGGGCAAGACTGAACAGAGATGGACTGAAAGAAGCAAAAGAGGAATAAACTCATTCACCAGGCTAAATCTCCTGGCTGGAAACTCCTCCTCCACCATGCAGCTGCTCAGCCTGAGGCCCAGGCTCAAAGGAACAAAATCTACAAATGGCATGGCCATCACTGTAGGGATTATGGGCTCAGCACAATGATTGCCCCAGATAAAGCACGATGGACTTCACAAAGTCACATTGGAAATTCCACTCAGGAACGGAGCCCAGGAATCTCACTCCACATTTTGCTGAAGGGACTGGGGTTGAGGGGTCTCAGCACCCCATAACAGTCATCACAATGTCCTCTGGGAGGGGGCCTATCATACAAAGGACTCAGCAATCCAGTGGGGGCAGTAAGCCAGAATTGCTTACAGTGGCAATAGAGATGTGCTAGTGGGTACTAGGGGGAGTGCTTGTTCATCTCTCTGCCTGCCTCAGCATGGGGTTCCCTACAGGGTAACCCTCCTGGCCTCTCTCCCCACTCCTCACACCTCACCCTAGGAGAAGTGAGTTTGGAAGAAGGTACTGGGCATACTCAGCTTGGCTGATCCTTGTTCCTCTCTCCTTGGTGCCAGCCAAGCCCCATAGAACAGTGGCTTCCCAACCTTGTCCATGCCTCAGTGGATTGCAGGGCATTGCATAGAAACTAGGTCTTGAAGGATGAGGTTGCTAAGGAAGTAAGATAGGGGAAAGGGCACATCAGGTGATGGCAGCACTGCATAAAGATGCAAAGAGGCATCACAACACATGTCATCTTCAAGGAGTGGAAGGTAGGCTACTGAGGAAAGTACAAGTAGAAACAATACAGAGGGTGTGAAGAACATGGAGGTATAGCATGGCCAAAGGCTTCTGCAAGAGTCACAGAGTGACCTGGACTGAAATGCGAATATGCCCACCACAGGGCATCCTGGCCAAACCACACACGGCAGGTGGTCTGCTCTGACCAGCAGAGTTAACCTAGAAAGAAAGCTGGGAGGTGGCCATATCTTCCTGAGAATATTAGAGAAAAAGACCAAGCAGATCCCAGGCATCATTGAGAAGACAACAGGAAATAAAGATAGAATTCCTAGTTCTAAGACAAAGAGGCCAATAAACTGCTGCCCTGAACTGCTATACTTCCAAACCACAACATATCCAAACTGGACTGTCTACTAGGCAGAGCTGTGGTCAAGAAAGACATGGCTGTGCATACTACATTATGAATTGTCCAGAAGGAACAAATTCATAGAGACAGAGACAGAAATAGCTTGCAGGGACAGAGGGGTGGGCTCCATATAAGTGTGGAAGATAAAAACTCATCTCATAGCTGAAGAGACATGGGGTGGGGAGGGGGACGTTCCTCTCTTGAGCCCTGGGTGTGCGGGCATGGCTGGTGTGCAGGCAAAGCTATCTCTGCACCCATTGCCTCTCTGATGCATGTTTCCTTGCGCACCCTTGTGTGCACAGGTGGGAGACTGAATTGAGGGGACAGCCCCTTGCAGGCAAACTGTTCCCCACCTGGCCTGAGCAGCTACTGAGAGCAGTCAAGGGGAGTTAGATGAGTGTATGTACAATGAGTCTGAGCAAGACATAGCTGGGAAGGAAAGAGCAAGTGAATGGTGGAAAGCTCCAGTCATTCCTTCCTTCCAGAGCCAACCTAGGGCCCTAGCTCCTGTGAGTGTGGAGCTGGTGGGTAACCCCATGGCTGCCCTAGTTGCCTGCTCACCGGTCCTGGAGTCGGTCCTGTGTGTCCTTTAGTCGTGCCTTCAGGTGCCGGATGCACACCTCCTTCTGCTGCAGTGGGGTCAGGTACTGCTCTGGGGTGGGTGGCTTGATGCCATGGTTGTCACTGCACAGTGTGTACTTCATGGAACGCCTGCAAGTGGATGCCCATCATGGGGGTGGGGAAGGAAAGGGCAGGAAATGCACAGGTGCTGCCTCCAGAGAACAGGGTCCTCACCATACTACCCCTAGCCCATGGCCACCAGATGGCTCCAAGCCAAACATTCTGCAGAGGGTCAGGTGGCCACAAGGACACCATCCTGCTGGAAGGTGGGCTTTAGTGAAGCTCTTCTGAGTGGAGACCAGGGTGGAGTTGCAGGGCTCCTCAGATGAGGGGTGGAGACACCCACCACAAGGTGCACATGAGCCTGAAACTGGTGAGCACTTACCACTACCATCTGCACTGTCCTCACAGCACTGTTGTGGGTGGGGAAGCCTCCATCTTGCAGAAGGCTGCTGGCCTAAGCCCACAGCCTGTCCCAGAGGGCACCCAGAACCCATGTTTCCAGACTTGAACCCCAAGAATGAGTACAGGGTTGGAGGCTTGGGATGGCGGAGAAGACTTCAGGTAAGCAAGGAGGACAAGGACTCACCCTGTAGAGGAGGAGACATGGTGGCGGGGGTGGGGCTTTCCTCTCAAGATCTGAGAGCCCAGGGATGGAGCCAGGAAGGCAGACTTAGACATGCAGGCACAGCTGTATGCAGCGCAGCTGTCCTAGCATACACGCCACATCCAATGCACACTCCCCTTGCCCACCCTCATGTGCATGTAGGTGTGCATTAATTGTGCACTTCCTGGGAGTTCACATCTGAGTGTGTGGATTCCCAGTCTGTGTGTACCGCCCACACATGTGTTTACACACAGTGCCTGGGAAGCTTCACCCTCTTCCTGTTACCCTCATGGGTAATCTCATGTGTCAGGATGGCAGCCCCTGCACACATCACACATGCACACCCTGGGGATGTGTGTAACTGCATGAACACCTGCTGGGTTTGGGGATGGGCAGTCAACAGTGCCCTGTGGTGCAGCAGGCTGGGTGTGCCCAGCTCCATGCCTGGTAGTGGACCCTGTGTGGCATGTGTGTAGCACACTGGCTCTTCCAGGGCAGCAGGGAGGAATCTCCACCCAGAGGGTGAGCAGGCCAGTGGTAAGAGAGGGCCAAAAGTTTCCAGGAAAGGAGAACACCCTGCCTCTACAACAGACTGTGGGCTCCACCCACGACTTCCTGGCTGCTGGTTCTTCTGTTTTTAAAGAAATGTCTTAAATCTCAGCTTAAAATCCTGGGCACATTCTCACCTAACTAGAGACTCAAGCCTGCTGCCATCCCACTCTGCTCCAGGGAGGGGAAGATACGGTTCAAGACTGCAAAGACAGGCCCTTGTGAGGCCCAGTAGCTGACGCAGGCAACCTGGAAGAAACTTTTAGGATTTCGTGTAAGCTCTCTACTGTTTACTGAGGAAAAAATACTTACAGATTGTGAACTATTGAAGAGAACATGGTGGCAGGTTTAGAAAGAGAAATGGTATTCTCTTTCTTTGGCTCACCTCATGGTCCCCAAGTTCAACCCAAGCCAAGTCACACATAGCCCTGCTTCATAAGGGGCAGGATGGTGGTGGTCTAAGAAATATCTTTCCAAAAGAGAAGCAAGCCATGTGAACCACACTAAGGCCCCATACACTCATCCTGTAGCATCTGCCAGCCCTGCAAGGGCTTTGGTCAGAGAGGTCTGCAATGAATAAAAAGTAGTCTGTCCCATACCTGGGGTAAGGTAGGTGGTGATGGTAGTGACAGAACCAAGATTCAACTAGTAGATCAAAGATTAGAGGGAAGTAGCTTTTAACATTTTTCATTTGTTTTTATGGGTATTTTTCCCAAAATAACATTTAACACTTATACATTTTTAGTCACTAGCTCTATCCTTCCAAAAAATTATATATATATATATATATATATATATATATATATAATTTATAGCACACACACACACATATATATATATGTGTGTGTATGTCTCTACATGTCTGTCTGTCTATCTACCTACCTACCTATAAATGAGAAGTAAAACGTACTATAGCGCATGTCTCTCAGCTACTTATACCTTGGAAAGTCTGGCTATTTGCAGTGAGGTCCTAACAGAGGTCCCATCACCATTACCTAGGGACAGTCACTAATGGTACACAAGAGGACCTTCCTTAGAGGCAGGGCTCAGTCTGGGGGTGGGATTGCTGCCCCAGGCGTTATGAGATACCTCATGAAAATCTGTTACTAATGAAAAAGTACTGAAGTTTTCAGTGATTTACACTTTTCTACATTAACACATCACTCCTGTCCCCCAGGCCCTGCGGTGGGGGGAGGTGTGAAGCTCGGGTACGGGTCCTGTACATGCCCGTTACCCATCATGCATGTCACCCATCAGTAGAAACTCAGAAATATTGCTTCCAAAGCTCCAGACATCACTATGTACAAATGACATCCTCCCCAAGGAAGGGATCGGACAAGCCTCCCCAGGAGGTGTTCTGGCTATGGAGGCAACAGTTTGGTGTTTCCTGGTCTTCTTTGTCCACATCCCTTAAAGACTAAAGAGCACAGACTACAGCCCTAATAACAGCCGGTACTGGCCATCTAGTGGTCTGCAGATACAAACTCATTGTAGCCTCTGGGTTATTTAGTTCTATTTTACAGACAAGGAAATGGAGATTCAGAGACAGGAAGTGACTGAATCCAAAGCCATGCCTGCCTCTACACTTTTCTACTGCCCACTTGTATTTTAACATCACGGAACCACCATTCCAGCTCTTACTTCCTGGCCTTCCAGGACCCACAAGTCCTCTTCACTTGCCTCCGCAATCTGATCCTGCTTTTCAAATCTAGTCCATGACACCCGAGATCAAACTTAGTATATGCTGTGTTTCTTTCTTTTTCTTTTTTTTGGAACCGGGGATTGAACTCATGACCTTGTGCTTGCCAGGCAGGCTCTTGTGTCACTGAGCTAAGTCCCTGGCCCATGCTGTGTGTCTAATACATCTTGTCCCAAACCAGTCACCTCTGCCACTTTCAAAGTGTCTCCTGAGAAGAGCAAGCTGGAAAACTCTGGGCTGCCTCCCATTCCCATCTTGCCTTTCTCCCAACAGAACCCTGATTTTGTGTGTGTGTTGCGGGGAGCACTAACTCTTTCTGTATTAAGTAGCCCTGCAACTACTTAGTCACATGGCCCAATTCCAGTCAGTGACATGGGCAGAGTTTTGGCTTTTTCTATCTTCTTCCTTCCTGGTAATAAAGGAGCCATTTTGTAATGATAAAGACAAAAGCTGTTTTCCAGTGGTACTGGCACAAGAAAGAGAGGAGACAGGGCCTGTGATGCTTCAGGGAGCAGCTTACCTCTCATTCCTCATTCTAAAAGCATCACCCTGATTTGTTTAAGCCACTGTATTTGCTTCTGTGTAGTGGGTATTACGTCCATTTTATAGACAGAAACTAGTTTAGAGGGTAGAAGTGACTTGTGCAAGGTCACACAGCCAGTCAATCAGAATGCTGCGGTTGGGGATAGTCAGAATAACATGCTGGCCACCTCCCCCCAGAGCCCTGATTCCCAGCCAGCTGTGAGACTGGCAATAGTGAGGATTACCTGGGTGTGGGGCTGCTGTCGCTGCCCTTGCAGGAGCCTGAGTTGCTGCTGCTGCTGAGGGAAGAGGTGCCATAGGCATCCCGCATGCTCACGGGTGGAGAGGTGCGCCTGGAGGCGGGGAGAAGAGGCAGGTGCTCATTCTGGCTGGGGGGCAGCTGTGGGCACTGAGCGAACACTGCGAGGCCACTGTGGCTCAAAGCGCCCCCACTTCAGGGTCACCAGCAGGGAGACAAGCAGCAGGGAGAGAGGGATGCACAGACAGGGGTGACAGAACAGACAGTGCAAATCAAGATGGAAAACCAGAAGGAGGTTGGTCCTCCTGGCTTCCCAGGGAAAAGAGCAGGCAGTGGACAAGGCTGCAGGACAAGGATGGGGCCCTCTTTTCCCTTCCCATAGGTCCTCAACTTCCAGGGTTCCTCAAACCCAGGAGACAGAGCCCTCACAGACTGAGGGGAGAAGAGTGGGGCACACAGGAGTGGGGACAGAAGGACCAGTTCTTGGTGTGAAAAACAGGGGAGGCTGAGTGAACTGGAGTTGATGGCTGCATCCTTCCACCCAGCAATGGTGTCCATGGGGCTGAGACTGGTAGGAATCCAGTGATTTGAGCCTTCAGGTAACTTTCACATCCGTGTGTCATTTAAATGCTTAAACAGTTCCTGGACAAGCCCAGTGTTTCGCATTTTAAAGATGGGAAAATGGGATACGATTTTCTAGAAGGCCCAGTGTAAGTCAGTGGCAGTGGAAGACAGAGGACACCTTCTCCCACCCCCTGCAGCACAGCTTCAGGGCAAGCGAAGACTCACCTGCGGGATCCGGCCGAGGCCCGTCTGCTCCCTGGCAGGGACATGGCCATGAGGCTGCGGGTCCGAGTGAGGGGTGGGATGGGCGGTGTTCCCGGGGCTGAGGAAAGAGGGCGGGTTGGGGGGCCAGCAGGGAGCGCGGGGCCAGGCCACGTCATTCTCTCACTGGGGCCGCTGCCAGGCATAGCTTCGCCTCTCACCCTTCGGCAGAATACCCCAGCACCAGGCTCAGGCCACAGCTATCTCTACCAGTGAATTTAATGGGACAGGTGCACAGCCTCCCACCACCTGATTTAAAGTCACGATCAATCATCAAAGCCTCAGGGGCAGTGGGAAATCATCAATCCAACCCGGTGTCCTCCAGATGAGTGAATATGCCCCAGAGAGGGTGTAGGTCTTGCCCAAGATCACAAGGACAGCAGGAGCAGGGCCTCCTGTTCCCCAGTGCAGCTCCAAGTCTTCTACTCTGTGAGCCGGCCTGGTTCTCCCAGGTCCCTGACACTCAGACCCCTGCCTCCCTGCTGTTCAGTCCTCCCTCCTAGGCAGGGTCTGCAGGCTGGAGAGCTCCTGGGGCTGAACCAGGAACCCTAAATTAGGCCGGGCTGTTCTTGTCAACCATCACCTTCCCAGTTGGCTTGTGGTTCAGGACTTCCTGTCTATAGGGGAGACAAGACAGACCAACATACCAGCAACATGTAGAAAGACATACGGATACATATGAACATGAAACAGTACCATGTCCTGATAGACCAAAATGTGCAGCACCCATCCCTGTGAACATGCCCACAATGCAGGACATGCAGCCAGCCCTCCCATGCTCATGCCTGATCCCCCATGCCACACATACCCATGTATGCAAATGTGCATGCTGACTTCCTCATGTCCTAAGAACATGCAGATGAGGCTTAATGCGGTAGAGGGCTGGGGCTAATAGGAGCAGAAGTCTTCCCTACCCGCTACTGGGGATCCTAGTGGGTGACCCAGTAGCAAGAGTCCATGCTAGGAGAGACTCGTGGTAAGTGGGCAGGTGGACTCAGGCCCATTGGCTCTCCTGGGTCGGGGCCTGGACTGCAAGGGTGGCTCTCACGGGTATTGGAGGGGAGAGGCCCTATGCTGGACGGAACTGAGGGTGTGTGGGGAAGAGGGCGCACAGGGGATCAGCACAAAGCTCCTAGAGTCCCAAGCTCAGGCTTGAGCTCTCTGCAGCCAGAGGGCTGGTCATGAGGTAGCTACAGAGAACCACGCCCCCTCCTTCCACATTTAGAGCAGGGACTGCGGACAGTAGGCTGGGTTACAGGAGACTAGGCTGAGGGTGCTGTGCTCTGGACTGTGCCCCCACCCCCACGCTGGGAGAGAAGCGTTTACCCAGCCATACACCATGATAGAGCTCATGCCACACACATTACGTACATTCTGCCACTGACTCCTCCCAATAACCCTATGAGGAAGTAATGTGATTAGTCCCCTTTTGCAGATGAGGAATTAGAGCTACTGAAAGAAGGGACTTGCCCAGGTCACTCCCAAGGCGTGCTAGTCTGACCAGCATCAAGTGTGGAGGGGTTGGAGCCCAAACCCTGGAATCCCTGGCCCAGGACCACCCCCTTCCCACATCAGGACCTCCAGGAGCCTGGTCTTTCTGGCTGGTGGAGGGGCTGCCTCCTGAGCAGACAAAGGCACTGCTCAGATGGCCTGTTTCCTGGATGTGACACAGAACACGGCCTGTTCCCCGGAGAGCTGGACACTGCCAGCATTGTCTGCCTAGAGGTGTTGGGTGCTGGGCTGCAGGAGCTGCTGGCACCATGCCTGTCACCTGAGCTCTCGCCCAGCCTGGCATTACTTCCCACCTATCATGCCCCAGGTTCTTGGGCAGAGCCAGTGGACATAGGGCCGGTCCTCCGAACAGGAACCACAGGGCAGGTTGGGATGCAAGCCAGCAGTGCCCCTCCAAACTTGCCCATGGCCACAAGTAGTTGAATCCACCTGGCCACAGAAGAACCTGGAATAGGAGTAGCTGGGATGGGTTGGCAGGCACGATGGTCTTTCCCCATGGTGGGGCAGGAGCTTCAAGGATTACGTCACTGATTGATTCCTGTGTGCTCAGGTAACCCTCCTGAGTGCTTTTATGTGCCTAAGTCCACTACTTTTAATAGGTTTTTCAATCTCATTGAGGCCTGGGATCAAAGGTCATACAGCTGCAATTCTACTGGACTCTGGCTTCTAGCCCACCTTGCCTGGCCCCACTGGCCATTCTATCACCACACCTCCCTCTCCTGGTTTTCGGGAGACTGTAAGGAGGAGGTCAGGCCTCTAGGATGACTTGCTAGCCAAGGCAGGACTCATATCTCAGGACAGGCCTCTCTCTGTAGAACCACGTGTTGCTAGGAGCCAGGGAAGTACAGGTAGAGATTTGGGCTAGGTCCTGGGAGGCAGGAAAGATGCCAGGCTTGCTTAGAGCTGTGTGTGCCCTTGGACAATGAAGTCTCTTTTCCCTTCTGGCCCTGCTACCACCTTGCTTGGCAATCCCATGCATCCTCCTCTTGAGTTCCCCCTTCCTTCCTCCCTGGCTGGGCTGGGAAGAGAGTGGTTCTGTATCTGGATACAGCTGACAGTCTCCTGGGATCAGCCAGAACCAGCCATTCTTTTGGGACAGAGGTGGAAGTAGCATTTCCCCTGCTGGGACAGGACCTCACAGATAGGTCCCTTGCGGGAGGGCAGAAGCCACCCAGGCCCAAAGGGAGCCACCAGGCCAGGATCCTATTCAGAAGCCTCAGTGTGTACCCTGTGCCTTCTCAGGTCCTCTCTCTCCTCTAGGCCCCAGAGAGGAGGCAGGCTGCCATGGCATTTGTCACCATGCCACCTGCTCAGCTTGGAGTCCCACAGGTCTGTCCCCAGGTGGCCAGAGGCTGCCACTTGGCATGGAAGGTGGAAAGGAAACCCTAAGTCATGGGGAATGGGGCTAATAGTCTCTCATTTCTTTTACTCCGAAAAAACCTGGTCCCTGTTCACTCTACCTCTCTCCATTTCGTCTCACCCACCCCTAGCAATCCCACTATATCCACCCCTTTGACTGGTCCTCATATGCCCAGTGTTTCCTGAGCACCTACTAATGGGCATCCAGGGAACAGGAAAAATAGGAGCCAACAGATAATCTGCTCTAATAGTTCTGTCATTCTCCAGCAACCTGCCTTGGGCAAGTCATGCTACCTCTCTGAGTTTTAGCATCCTCATCTTTAAATGGGGATTAGAATAAACTGCACCTGCTATGGTTACTGTGACAATAACGTGAAATAATGCATTACAGGACTTGGTTCATTGCCCGCACACAAGAAACACTCAGGATGAGAACAGTCAGAATTCTGGAAGAAGATAATTGCAATGTGACATGAACTTCTAAACAGAAATATGTTCAAAGCATATTGGTAGCCTCAAAAGAGTAAGGAAAAGCTTCTCCTAGCCAGAAATTTGTACTGATATTTGTAGGATGAATAAGATTTCAAAGGTGGGAGGAGAGGAACACCTGGCCAAAGACAATGAGTAATTCAACAGCATAGCTGCTAAGAAATTAGAGTGCCTAGTGAAAGCAGAGGCACAGTGGCAGTGGGGCTGCAGAAAGAAAGAGGTGGGGCCAGGGCACACAGTACCACTTAAGGCAGGATCTTGTCCTGTGGAGAACAGAGAGCCATGGAAGCGTTTATGTTTTTCGTTTTGCTTTGTTTTGTTTTGTGATACTAGGGATTGAACCCAGGACCCTGACACCGAGTTGTATTCCAGCCCTTTTAAACATGTTTCAATTAGGAGACAGTGTCTCACTAAATCACTAAATTGCTCAGGCTGGGCTCCAACTTGTGATCCTTGCAATCTCAGAGTGCTGGGATTACAGGTGTGAGCCACCATGCCTGGAGGGGGTGTTTTTAAAAGGAGAAGGGCACAAATGATTTGTATTAGAGAAAGTCCCTGGGTGGGTAGTGGAGTAT
Source organism: Dasyprocta punctata (assembly GCA_004363535.1). Classification (NCBI taxonomy): domain Eukaryota; kingdom Metazoa; phylum Chordata; class Mammalia; order Rodentia; family Dasyproctidae; genus Dasyprocta; species Dasyprocta punctata. The sequence continues at coordinate 162,152 of RJWM01000885.1, read as the reverse complement.
TCTGGGATGGATGAGACTAGAGGGAAGGAGGCCAGTTAGGAAGTTACTAAAAACTCCCAGGGGAGGAGTTAGGAGGGTCTGGGACTGGACAGGGGCAGGAGCACTGGAGAAGAAGGCCAGGATGCTGCTTGAAATTCATCAGAGGCTGCAAATTAAGGAAAAATTAGGGCAAAACTCTTGATGCTAGTTCTCAAGTCCCTTGCATCTACACCCACCCAGACTCTCTCTAGGGACCCCTCAGAGAGCCCTGTTCATCTCATATGTCCAGTTGGCTCTGCCCTTTAGCTTCTCCAATAGGGCCCTTTACCAAAGCTTCTTATCCTGACCACTTAGCAAGCTGTGTCTGGGCTGAAACTCAGGAGACTTCCCCTGGGGACATTCACAGGAACACACATGATCAACACACAGCTGTCAGTCACACAGTGGTTGAAACACAGAAGCAAGATCCAGCAGTTAGACTAGATGGTCTCTATGGTGCTTCTGGATCTAACAGTCTCCAACTTTAGGGCTACTCCAAAAATGGTGGACTTCCAGTTGATCCTTTCCATCTCTTCAATTACTAGGACTCCTGAGCATCAGTTTCCACATCTGCAAAATTAGAAATCTGTATTCCTCCCAGAGCATTTGACTCCATCAACAAGGCATGGAGGAAAAACCAGAGGCCCTGACTGGTCTGATCTTCTAGCTAAGAGGAAGTCCCTGCTTACACTATTAATTATCTTTCTTCAAAGCACTAACCATCAATAAAAGAAGAAAGCAACCCTGAAACCCCAGAAAACAAAATAGCTGTGTCTGATGACTCAAGCCACTGACAGCTGTGAAAAGCATCGCACTGTAGACAGTAGAAGACATTGGGAGGAATACTCTCTCTGCTAAGAAGACACTAGAAAATGGAACCTTCATCACCCTAATGGCAAAGTGCCAAGTGCTCCCAGAATGCTAACCAAAGGGAGGTGAGCATGGAAGATGCCTTCCAGGGACTGCTCCAATTGCCATACTCCAAACCTCAGAGCTTTTGCGGCACAAGGACAGCTCCTGGCTGAGCTTGGCAGATCTTCCATGGCCTCATCAGCCTCTACACCCTCTGCTCCACTCCACCTGCTGAGTCTAGGACTGCTCTTCCTAGATTAAAACAAGACAATAGGGGCAGTTCCCTAGCTCACTTATTTTCTCCCACACAGCCACCATCAGGGCTGGCGCCATTCCTGTTGGAGTCCTTTTCACTGTGGCAGGGCAGACCCACAACTCAGTCAGGGTGACAAGGGCTTCCTGAGATGATCAGGATGGGTTTGAGGAATGAAGCAGCTGTAACATAGGACATCACTGGAGGTGAAAGTGAGAATCCTAGGCAGTGGGCCTGGGTCTTCCAAGCCCTTAAGAGTCCTTGGCCCTGGGCTGCTGAGTGGGGCAGGCTCAGTGCCCCTCTTCATTCTACCTGAAGAGGCTCCTCTTGTGATTGTTACCTATGTGGGGTAAGACTATTTTACAAAGGATTTTGGGGATAGGGATGTAGCTCAGTGGTAGAGTACTTGTCCAGCGTGCACAAGGCTTTGGATTCCAGTGTCATCACAGCCAAGAAAAATAAATAGAGGGTACTGCAGGTTAAAAATTTATGTGATAAGATTTTCTACAAGATACAACATCACACCCAAAAGTATGCTTTAAGAAGATGATAAGAAGCATATGAAGGGGGGAACTGGAGCTCTAGTACCTCACTGGTGGCGATGCAAAATGGTAAGGTTGCTGTGGAAAATGATTTGGCAACTCCTTAGAAAGTTGAATATTGAATAACCATATGAACCAGCAAGTTTGTTGCTAGGTATATTCCCCAAAGAATGGAAAATAGGTGTTTAAACAAAAACTCATACAGGAATGTTTGCAGCAGCACTATTCCAAAAAACAAGTATCCATCAGTAGATGAATAAAGACACAGGTGACGTATCAACACAATGGAATATTACTTGGTCAGAAAAGGAATGAGATATTGATACACGCTATAATATTGATAAATCTTGAAAACATTATGCTAAATAAAAGACAGACACAAAAGAATAATATATTACGTGATTCCATTTATATGAAATATTCAGCATAGACAAGTCTGTAGAGACAGATACAGCTTAGTGGTTGCCAAGAAGTAATGGAAGAAGAAATAGAGAATGACTGCCAATGGGCATGGGGTTTCTTTTGGGGATGAAGAAAATGTTTTGTAATTAGACAGTGGTATTGGTTATACAGATTTTCTAAAAGCCCCTGAATAGTACATTCTTAATTTTCAGAAAAAAAAAAAAAGGTTTTTTGTGTTTTGTTTTGTTTTGTTTTGTTTTTGAGACAGGGTCTCACTATGCAGTTCAAGTTGGCCTTGGGCTGACTTTGTAGCCCAAGCTGGTCTTGAACTTACAATGATCCTCCTGCCTCAGCCTCCTCAAGGTTTTTTTTTCCTTTTTTTTTTGGAGACAAATTTTTCTAACTTTCTCAGGTTGGCCTCCAGTGTCTGATTCTTCTGCCTCAGCCTCCTGAGAAGCTAAAATGGTGAACTTCATGGCATGTGAATTACAACTCAATGAAAATCAAATTTTTGAAAAGCCACATAACACAGATTTTAAAGGAACAGTTGTAAGAGTGGATACTGTCCAGGAAGAGGGGAGGGAATCATTCAAATGACTCATCAAGCAGTGGTGGAACAGCTCTTGGCCCTGCCTGGCTTTAACTGGGCACAGGTCCTTCTTTGGTCACCTGGCCCTGGGTCATGCTGGAGGTGACAGTGATTGAGGCTACCCCTTCTGATGTTCCCTGCAGAGGGAAGCCAGGCAGAGATTATTCTATTCCACACACAGGAAACCTGAAGCTGAGAGGGTTAAGAAGTCACGAGGTAGTATCCTTGACTTTAAGATTGTGTGCACCTGCGTTTTGACTGTATCATGAAGGTCTCAAAATAGAATGGACCTAGGACACAGATCATGAAGTTGCATAAAAGAAAGAGGTGACTTTTCCAAAATACCATAGTACAGATGAGGGTCTATGTCCCTAGGTCCTGGGCTCCTCATGCGCCAGTAAATGAAGGATATCACAGCAACAAGGGGTAAGCATAATAGATGCTGTTTAGAACCAGAGTGAGTCCGTCTCCCCCCAACCAGAGTAAGTCTGTCTCTGTTCCTCTAAGGATTTGCTTTTTTGTAGGCAAAAGAAAAGCTCCTCATTCCAAGGACCCATGCTCTTCCCTCTTCTCTCACCACATCCTTCCAGCAGCCTAAGTCTGTGCAGTGCTCCACTGATAAACCCTCAGCAACTCAAAGTCATATCACATGATCTCTGTTGGTGATCCTGGGTCCCTGGGTGATCTCTTTAAGTCTCAGATACCTCATGGAATCAGTGGGAACCACCCTCTGGGCCCTACCTGTGTCTCTGGAATCCAACCAAGGTAATAAATAGAGGGGTGGGAAGGTTTTGGGAAATTAGAGGACTGATCATTTATTGCTGCTACTATTACTACCTCTTGAAGGGGATCTCTCTTTTCACCTTTGGGGATAGTCTTGTGTATTACCTAGAGAGTCAGGGGTGACTCTGGAGTTCTAGGCCCCTCTGCCAGACTAACTGGACTGAGATGGCACTCTAGGCCTCCTACATAAGGACTACAAGAGGACTCCTGGTTCCTATCCCTCCCCGATCCTACCTGCTGCAGGACTGCCCCTCTGCAGACATCCAAGGAGAGGTATGGAAACAAAGTGTCCATGGCACCAGCAGTTTAGTGACTACCTGGCAAGTGGCTCCTGGCAGATGGAAGCACTTCAGCAACCTTGGCTGCAGTATATGCTTCCCTAGGCTTCTTGACTGATAGACCTGTCAAACCTCAGCCCTGCTTCTTTCTCTGCCCCTTCTTCCAAGGTGCCCACTCTACAGGTCACAAAAACAGAAGATGGTGGCACTTCCATCCCTACAGACTGTCCTCCCCTTTCTCCCACCACCCCAGAGTTTTTCCTTGGTTCTTAGGATCCATGAGTCAGTGCAATACCCTCACTTAACCCTAGGATCTACCCCAAATAGTAATTTGAAATCTCTAAAGCCTAGGAAGTAAAAGATCTTGGGTTGAACTCATCACAGTCCATCATTTTATACAGAGAGAAATGGAGATCCAGAAATACAGGCAACTTGTCTGAGGTTGCCCAGCAAGTGGGGGAACAGAGCCTGGGCTGGGGTTGGGTGCCTGGCTCTAGTGTTGAGCCCTCTGCACTGCATTTCACTGCTACTTCGATTCAGGCAAAAGTTCAACAAAATAATAACAAAGAGTAGTTTTTCAAATAAAAAGGCTTGGAAGGAAGCCTGGGACCACAGCCCCTTTCCATAGAGATAGCTCCTGCCCTGTCTGAGATCAAAGTGCTTCCATCATCCTGGAAAGCCAAAATAGGCAACCACATCAACTCAGTATCAGTCTTTGTCTCTGTCTGTCTCTCCCCTAGCATTTGATGACAATCTAGTCCAACCACCATATTTTCTCAGCAGAAAACCGAGGACTTGCTAAAGTCCACAATGTGAGCTATAGCAGCAGGGGACACAAGACCAAGAGGCAGGCAGTTTATTATGATGCCGCCAGGCACTCTGGGCACAAAGCTCATGTTGGGATCCAAATCTCATCCATCTTCCAGCAGCTCCTGGGAGCTAAGCGTGGAGGTGTGCAGTGCGGCTAACCCAATTGAGCTGCTTCCAGTCCTGGAGCCAAGCCCATCTTGCACCAGCACCCCTCATCTCTCTGTTCAGCTCCTCTCTCTTCCTGCAGATGCCAGCTGCCTTGCATCCTCAGCAGCTGATCCCTGTCCAGCTGATTTACAGTGGCATTTCCCAAGTCATGCTGAATTCTTTCACCTTCAATAAAATCCGGGCATCTGACACTGCTCAATATGGCTTGCGTTTGCTGGAAGAGGTGGGTGATTTATAAGCCCCTCTTTCAAGTAATCTGGTCTCTCAGGAAAAGACGTCCTATCTCTTAATTTAACCAAGGTGAGCATATGATTTAAAAGCTGAGTATGCTACCACATGTCTGTAATTTCAGCACTCTGGGTGGCTGAGGCAGGAAGACCACAAGTTTGAGCCCAGTCTGGGTAACTAAGTGAGACCGTGTGTCAAAATAAAAAATGGGCTAAGGATATAGTTCCGTGAAAAGGCCCTGGGTTAAATCCTCAATATTCATGAAAAAAAGTTTTATAAAGGGAGATTCTGCAAACGTTTACATCCTATTGTAAAAGTCCTCCTCTGGGAATGAATTTTTTCTTTGCTGAGACGTTAACCTGGTACAGAAGAAGAGACCATGGTTCTAGGATAAAAATGCCTGGTTGTGAATTCCCACCACCATCTTCATGATAGTGGAAATGTCATTTTATTCTCTAAGCCTGTTTTTTTGTCTGTAATGTGGGCTAATTTAGTTTTGTACACAAAGATGTTCATGATTAGTAATAACTCATACTAAATGTCTAGGAAAGTCCTGGCATAGAGAAGGCACTCCAGAAACACTGGCAATTATTTACTTACCTAAGCTTTTTTTTAATTTTAATGTAATTCATTTATTATGCCCTTATCCTGACCCAAAGTTTTAATCTGAAGTATTGTATTAGTATTGTATTTCAGAGATTCTTGACCATAGGATCATTTTATAACTTCTTAGTTCTACTGGCAAAAAAGTGAAGAAGAAAATGACAAACTAACAGCAGTCTATCCAACAACAGAATTTCAGGACCTTGCCACTTTTGTTTAACAGACCATGTTGAAATTAACATGCCTGAAATTTCTGGTCTTTCCTTCAGAAATCTGTTTCTTATTTCAGTTCATGTCAGTCCCATCTTTCTAGCCAGTTTGGCAATAGTCTCAAGTGCATCAGAAGAGGCCCTAAACTCTTTTTCCCTTATAATAAGTCCAGAATCTGACACCTGTCAGCACTTTCAGTGTCCCCTCCCTTGTCCAAGGCACCACCATCCCTCCCTGGGATGTCACAGTCTCCTTGCCCTTTATAATCTCTACAGGGTAGCAAAAAGAACCTCTTTTGAGCATGAACCAGGTTATATCACCCCTCTGTTCAAAATCCCTCCCATGGTTCCCATGGTGGAAGAGAAGCCACACCCTAACTGGGGTGATTTACAGGAGCATGTTCCAGGGTAAGTCAAGCAAGGTGTCTATCTTGTTTATGCTCTTATGCCTTTTTAAGGCTTATTTACTGCCACATTTTTCATATTTTGTTAGGAAACAACCCCAAGCATGGTGCTGAGTTGCTACCTAGAGCTTCTGTGTACATGGATAGGCTGTGATGTGCCTGACAGAGACAACACATACATCATGCTCAAATGTGAGTTCTGGCTTGGGGTGCTGGGTTCATGTGGATGAATCAACAATGTATATTAAAGAAGGTGTATTTCAACAGTATCACTTGCAAAACACACTTTTGTGTTGATGAAAATCTTGGATTCAGAGGCCCTCGGGAACTTAACCCTGTATTTCCTTTAGGAACAATGGTTCAGTGCTCAAAAACTCATGTTTGCTGCAACTTTACAGAATATAACTACTAAAAATAATGAGAATCGAGTATACCATGTATAGCTCTCCATTTCCACAGACTCACATATATGTCTACCTGTGTTTCTACTCTTTTTTTGTATTTAGATCCTAGCAGCAGACAATGACATTAGCACCAGCACCATTACACCCACGGATGTAATTAATGACTGAAATGTGAGAGCTCAGGTGACAGAGTCATATACTCCTGGATTCAAACCCTAGCTCAACCCAGGGCTTTATGCTTTTAAGCCAGTCATACTCTGAGTCCACTTCCTTAAACCTACTTCAGGCTAATCATTGTCAAGACAAGAAAGAGAGCTGTGTTGCTGAGCACAGTGCCCAGCATACAGCTAGCCCATGGCCCATGAAGCTTGTCATGGCTGGGGCAGGACATCCAGCAGGATCAAGGCAGCCTTTGAAGACTGTGTAATCAGCAAGTGCAAGCATGAAGGCTAAGCAGCAGTGAGCCTGTCGTCCTTCCCCTCCTGCTCAGTGGTCTGGCCTTCTGACTCTTGTAGGCCTGTGTCTTGTCTGCTCAGAGCTGCCTTCAGGAGTTTCTGTCCTCCAGGAGTTCAAGTCAGAAGGTACCCAGAGGCAGGTGACAACAGTGGTCCCAGACTAGCAGCCCCTGGGCCATATCATGGCTATAGAGAAATTTCCTTTGGCCTGCACAGGTGTGCATTTTAAGTCAACATTTTTATATTGAGTGATTTCCTTTTTTTAAAAAAAAATCCAATTTTCTGTCTTGTCCTTAATCAAGAATCTTGAATTCCCAGTGCCTGAGTTCCTGCTTGCCAATGACTATCTTAGGCTGAGGAGTGACTCCTTTTCGCCAGAATTCTGACCAAGCTATTGATCTTAGACCTGGTCTGTTTGGTTTCTTGGCTGCCTGGCATTGGCACTTTGAATTTCTGGTATAATCCAATGTCATTTTCTTGGCAGAGAATCTGAGGTTGAGATCTAGGGTGATATTGACTCAAGGCTTCAAGTCAATCAGTATAGAGCTGGGCCTTGAATCCTTTGCTAGAAGTGATGCCCAAGGGAACTGGGCACATGGCTCTGTAAGGTTCGGTGGTTGGTTCCCCTCTCTGGGAGAAGACTGAAGAACTTGGGCTGAGAGGACAAGGCTGGCTGGAGAGGTAAAGCTGAGAACACAGCCTCTGGCAATAGCAAGCAAACTGCTGTCTTCCTTCCAGCTGCTGGTAAACACTGATCCCTGCTCTGCTAATAAATTTGGAAAGGCCCAGCCTTCCTGGTTCTGATAACAATGTGCTCTTAAGTGTTCCTGCTGTTTCTCCTGAGAAGGCAAGAATTTTGCAGGATCCTATGATGTGCAAAGAACCAGGAGGAACCAGGAAACTAGTATGTGACAGAGAGCTGACCACAAGTGTTGGTGTCATCTGTAAATTGAGGTCCAGTTCAAATGATGTCACTATATGATACCTATTCACCTCTGCTCAAGGTATGGCCATCTTTTTCCCTTGTTTCACAAACTAAGGCACTAAGGCATCCCAAGAAGGTTACAGACTAAACAGCCTCTTTTAGCCCTGGGTGGTTAAATTTAAAAATCTACATACAGTTATAAAAGTAGTGTGCACCGTTTAAAAGTCTTCGGTTTTGCTACTCAAAGATAAACCACTGAATAATTTGACTGTTGCTCTTTCTTTTGCTTTCCAAGAACAAAATTTGTGGGGTGAGGTGGCAGGGGTTTCATTTTTATGCAGTTATAACCATGGCATACATATAACTTTGTATCTTTTCAAAATCTAACATGGTTTAAGAATTGCCCATGTGACACAATCCTTACTGAAAGTGTCTTATGGGCTACTTAATATTCTGCTTTGTTGGTTTATTGTGGTTAACATAAATTTTCCCCCCGATTGAACATTTAGACTTTTTTATTATTAAAACTAACATAACAACAGGTATCTTCGTATCTAGTCATTGCTCCGTATTTGAATTATTTTCTTAGGTTGAATCCCTGGTAGCAGATTGATAGGGTCAAAGATACTGAACGTGCTGCCAAACTGCTTTTCTAAAAAGTCAAGTTGCCAGTTCATCCCTTATGGTAATATCTGCACATCAGCTGGGTTTTCCTACAGGTACTTGGCCAAAGCCTTAAAAGACGAAAGGGTCAAGCTCGGACACAAGTGTCATCCAAATTAATCTTGCTATGTTTCTTTGGCCCCATGGCAATTATTTTCACATTATGGCAGCATAAGGAGAATTGAGGCAGAGCTCAAAAGTGGCCTAGCTCCAAGACTGGAGGAAAGCATTTGAAAGCTTCCCCCCACCCTAACTGTAGCACTGCTTGCCAGCTCTGTTGTGGTGTCTCAGTCAATACTGACCTGGCATTTATTGTGTGTGTGACCCCCTCTGCAGAGATTTCCAGTAGTTAAGGAACAAATCAGCAGGGACCAGGCAAGAAGGAAGTGAGTCTGCAGGAGTCGGAAGGAGTACTCTGGAGCAGCTCTCTGAACACTGGGTGCACATCGTTCCCCACAAACTCCAAACGGTGCATAGGGACAACCACATGGAGTAAGGGTGTACAAAGCCAGGACAGAAGAAGGCTGAACCAGGATACTCTGAGCAGGTTTATGATCAACATGGTATTTCAGGTTCAAGGTTCAAGGCAGATTTAAGTTTCAAGATCAAGTTTATATTATAAAAGATGACCATGTACCAGCTCTGCTGAGACTAGATAAGGAAGGGATGAAAAAAGGCACTAGGAGAGCAAGGGAGAAATTATGAGGCTTTAAGAAGGTTGTGAAAGGTAAAATGAAAGGAGAAGAGAGGAGGTAACAGAGGTAGAGATGGCTTCAAGGGAAACTTAGGAGGCAGCCTCTTCAGGGCCTAGAAGAGGTAGGCCATGGGGAAAGAGGGATGCTGGGAAGATAACAAGCTGGGGGTGACAAGCACCAATCACTGCCATCTCCCAACATTCAGACCTACTTTCCCTCTTGTTAGAAGAACCCTAGATTTCGTCAGGGGTGGCAGTTTCCCAGTTTAAAGCATACAGACAGGCAGACACTCAATCTTGTCCACATTTGCAGTGGCCACTCTGCCTGTGAGTTGTGCAGCAGCACTTTGACATTCAGAAGTTAGTTTGCTGCGTATTCACCTATAAGGGCTGAAAGAGAAGGGGGCGTATAACTTCCAAGGTTTCAAGTCTTCCCCAGTGCTACCCACAGGGCTCAATCCAGAACCAAGACTTAGCTAACACAGGTAACCTAGGAGTCCTGGGAGCTCTGTGGAGTCATCCCAGACACCAGGAAGAGGGGCTCAGGGAGATCTACCCTCTGTCCCTTTCAGGACAAAGCCTGACACAGTGGAGAAGAAATAGTATTGAAGCCAGGAGACAGCTCTTTCATCAATTAAAGGCACATGTCTTGACTTCTTTGAGCACTTCCCACCTCTCAAGGCTGTTGTGACAACCCGACCTCTGCTTTCTGTGTCAACCTATCTCCTATTACACTTCTTTCCCTGACACTTTGGCTGAGTCCTGCGGCTTTTGCCTATGCAGTGCTCTCTGCCTAGGAAGTCCTTGTTAGCCTCACCAGTTATGTTCTAATTCATTCAGGCACCTGTGCCTCCATGCAGCTCCACAGGAGGTCATATGAAGTTAAGCTCACAGATACAGGTCTTGCACCAACAAGACTCAGACTGTACACACATAGCTCACTTTGGAACCCAGCCTATTTCTTGGGATTTCTGAGCTCATCATATACATCCGCACCCACCCACACAGGCACACACTTATACAAACATACACACGCATGCACACACACACAGTCACATGCTGGTGAGTTCTAAAGAGCTCTAGCAGAAGAGATGAAAATGTCTTCCTCCAACTGTAGTTGGAGCACAGCAGGAAAAACTGCTCCCACACAGCCTGATGTACCTAGGATGGTGATCAACACACCTCCTTTAGGGACAATGTGGTCCATTTTCCTCCATCTCCCCAAGGCCTTGGAATCGCAAGGTCCTGACACTGTCCTCATCTTTGGAGTTGGATGACCGGGTTTGGAGGGAGCCGTGTCCCAGCCTCTTACCTACAGGGAGGCACTGTGATGCCCTTCTTACTGTTGAGGCAAGGGAGACAGAGAAGCCATCCAAGTCACTCAGGGTTACAGGAATAGAAGGCACTGATGGCCAGTCATGGCCTCTTCCTATAGACATCAAGAGTTCTGTATGGGCTTTGGCACCACACTTCCACTAGGCCCTGTTTGCAAATGAGGCCCCTGAGACATGTACACTGTACCTCCAGGGGCCACCCTGTTCTTCCATGATCTAGATGGCAGGGAGAAGAACTGGAGTTAGAAGGCCAATGTTTCTCTCCAGCTCTCCAAAGCTTTGCTTCTCTTCCTTCTTCTCCTCTTTTTCCTTTTTCTCTCTCTTCTTGTCCTCTCTGTCTTTCTGCCTCTGTCTCTCTGTCTTTGTCTCTGTCTCTCTGTCTGTCTCTCTGTCTCTGTCTCTGTCTCTGTCTCTCTCTCTCTCTTTCTGTCTGTCTAGTACTAGGGATTGAACTCGGGGAGGGCTAGGCTATATCCCAGACCTTTTATTTAATTTTGAGACATACTTTTACTAGGTTGCTCAGGCTGATCTCAAACTTCCCATCCTCCTGCCTCAGCATCTGGGATTATAGGTATGTGCCACCACATATAGATCAAACTCTGTCTCTTAATCTCCTTCTCTCACTCACATACAAAGCCTTCTAGGACAAGCTACAGACTAGGAGAAAATATTTGCAAAATATACATTTGACACAAAACTTGCATCCAGAATGTGTAAAAAATTAGTACAAATCAGTAAGACCAATGACCTACTTTTTTAAATGGGCAAAATTTTTGAATAGATACCTCAACAAAGACACATGGAGGTAAACAAGCACACAGAATGATGCACAATATCATTAGTCATTAGAAAAATGCAAATTAAAGCCATGAAGGGGAACCAGCATAATCTATCACATACTCAATGGCAAACACGAAAGACTAACCACTCTGAATGTTGGTAAGCACGTGGAGGAATTGGAAGCCTCACACTCTGCTGGTGGGAATATAACATGGTATAAATACTTTGGAATCATGTGGAAAGTTTATTAGAAAGTTAAATAAAACACTCAACATTAAATGTCACATGGTGTCTCTTATATGACAAACCAAAAGTATAAATAAAGAGAAAAATAAGAGATAGGTAATAGGAAGTAGGGAGATAGCTCTTTCTTAAAAGAGAAGGGGATCAAGAGAAGGGGATGAAAAAGGAATTAAGATGTGTTATATACATGTACCAACTCCACACAAGCAATATAAACATTGTGTACTACAAACAAGTACCAAAAAAGGAAGAGGATCAAGAGATAGGAAAGAGGGAAGGGAAAGGGGATGAAAAAAGGAAGTAAGATGTGTTATACACATGTACCAACTTCATACAAGGAATGTAAACATTATGTATTATAAGCATACACTAAAAAAAAAAAAGAAAGTTAAATATATCTTTACCAATTGATACAGCTATTCTATTCCTAGGCATTTACCCAAAACATTAGAAATATATATGTCCCTTTAAAGATGTAGTCACAAAAGTTTATAGCAGTTTTATTTATAGTAGCAAAAAGAAACTTAGAAAAAAATAATTGTCCATCAACAGATGAATGGGTATACAAAACATGATTTATGCCTTATCAATACAATGGAACACAACTTAGCACAAAAAGAAATAAACTATCAATGAGCAAGGTTTGGTGGTACATAGCTGTAATCTCAGCATTTAGCAGGCTGAGACTGGATAATTGCTATGAGTTGAAGGCCAACTTGGGCTACATAGCAAGGCTGTGTCTCAAAAAACCAAAACCAAAAAGGTTATAAAATATTAATATACACATGACTCTCAAAATAATTATGCTAAGTGAAAGGAAGACCCAAAAAATGCATAATGTATGATCACATAAATTACTAAAAAATGAAAAGTAGAGGTGAATGTGTGGCTCAGTAGTAGAGTAGGTGCCTAGCTTGAGTCAAGGCCTTGGGTCAGAGAGACTGAGAGAAAGAGAGCGAGAAGAAATAAAGGAGGGAAAGGAGAGGAGGGAGGGAGGAAGGAAGAAAAATAACCTTCAGTGACAGAAATCAAACTACTTACTGCCTGGGAATGAGAGACAGTGAAGTTTGAGAGGGACAATTTACATACAGGAATCTCTGGGAATAATGGACATGTTCATTATCTTAAGTTTCATGAGTTTATGCATATGTCAAACTTATGAAACTATACACTTGAAATATATGCAGCTTGCTGTATATCAAATACACCTCAATAAAACTAAGAGGAGAAAGAGCAGAAGTGGTGGGAAAAAGGAAAAAGGAGTAAGAAACCAGGCCCACAGCACAATACTTACACACATTTGTGCTCACAGAGTATAAACTTGCCATATGGCCTCTAGGGCAGCCTCAAGAACCTCCCAATTCGTGATTCCACCTGATAAGGACACCAAAGTTTCTTGACATTTACTCAGCATTTTTCTAGAGTATTCCCTGTGTTCCTAGTTTGTGCTAGGTGCTGGCATGCAGAGGTAAGTCAAACACTGTCTTTGTCTGGGATATTTATTCTAGCAGGCACCATGTGACCTTCCCAAAATTCAGCCAAAGCACTTAGCCCCACGCCCCAGTGCTCCAGCCAAGTTCCCTTCACAGGAGCCAGTTGAGCTCTTCTTCTTGGATCTGACTTTGTTTCTTGCCTTGCCACCACTTGGGAGAAGCCTTCCATTAGCTCACAGCTCCAGCAGAATTCTTTTATTGGTGCTAAACAGATATCCAAGCAGAACCCCAACTGATTTCTAATAATTGACTAATGGGATATAAGTCAAGTCTTCCAAGATTCACGGAAATGCAGGGCAGGAAACAAACTGAAGGTTTCAAAGCCCAACACCCATATGAAGTGCCATTTCTGAGTGACCTTCCTGCTTGAATCCTCCAGTGAGGAGGGAGCTCACTACCAACAAAAGAGATAGGAAATCTTTGGAAAACAGAGAAGTTGTAAAGTTCTTCCTTTTTAACTGTGGGTAGGTGGGAAACGACATTTATTAAGCACCTACTATGTGCTAAACCCTGTACTGAGGCTTTATGCATAAGGGCTTACTAATCTAGTTTAATTCTTATGTTAGCTTTGTTCCTATGAGGCTAGATTAGTTAGGATGCACATTTCTACTACTGAGGTATCAAACAGTTGGAGAAATAAGTTCCCATGGTTACAGAGTAAGTCTGTGGTAGAGGCTAACAAGGCAGTCTGGACACGTTCACCTCTACCCTGTGCCTTTGCTGTCAACTATTTGGGGAATGGGATAACAAGGTCTATCACTGTCTTGACTTGGATGCTGGTCTCTTTCCCTGGAAGTCTGGCCTCCAGGACCCCTCACAACACCTATCCCTGGCCAGTCCTAAAGACTTTGAACACTGTCCTCTCTCAGGCACACAGCTCCAAAGGGCAGCCCTCCTGTGGAGGTGGGAATGGCACCCCCGCGTTAGCCTCAGAGCTCAGCATGGTGCCTGGGGCCTAGGTTCTGTGAGAAGCTGTGGAATCAAAAGAGGATCCCTGAAGAATGGCTTCAAGCAGGCCTTGAGGTGAATCTGAGAATGGGGAGATAGCAGCAGTAGCAACAGGAAGACAATGTCAGAGAGAGGGATAGGGAAAATGGAAAGGAGTGGCATAAAGGGAAGATGGCTGATCTTGGGTAGAATACTACCGAGGTAACTTAGGGATGTTTCTATAGTCAGAAAGCATCAAGATGTCCTCCAGCTTTAGTTCATTCTGTCCAGGCCCAGGGCCAATAGTCATGCTCTGAAGAACCCAGCTAAGATCTTAGGAGGGAGGAAGAGACATACACAGGCCTCCTCTGAGAATTGGACAAGAGGGAAAAAAAGTGAGACAACAAAGGGACAAGAAGTGGGATCATGGGCTGGGGATATAGCTCAGTGGCACAAGCACCTGCCTGGCAAGCGCCAGGTTGTGAGTTCAATCCCCGATACAACAAAACAAAACAAAACAAAACAAAACAACAACAGCAACAACAACGAAGTGGGATCGGGAGAATTTGGGCTCTGGGATCAGAAGTTTGGTACTTCTGTCTCCATAACAAATGGGGGAGTTGCATAAATTCCCTATAATTCAACTTCCTCTTGAATAATGATGTTCTCTTCTCCTGGACTACCAGAAGGCTACTATGAAATCAGACAGCCCTGCACTTGCATGTAGTATCATATGTCTCATCACTCTGAACAAGAGCAGGGACTTAAAGGCACAGGTATGCACTGAACCTGTGGAGAGGAAGGAGGCAGGAGGCAGGAGCAAGCAGCACTGTGGGGTGCCTGCTATTCAGCCCCAACAGGTCATTCCTTCTCCTTTCAGGCAGGCATGATTTAATCAATCCCTCTCTGGTAGATGAGAAAATGGCCTGGGGATAGGAGATGGGGAGGGTAACACAATGTGTCTGAGGATGAAGGCTAATGAGTGGTAGAACTGGAAATGAGCCAGGCCTGACTTTGAAGTCAGTGCTTGTCCTGAGTCGTGAGTGCTTCCAGGAGGCCCAGGACCACTTCAGTGGATGGAGCAGAGGCTCCTCCCCCTGGCTCTGTGCCCCAAATGTGAAGGAGGAGGCTGGTGTCACAAGCCTTTGCCTCACTGCAGAGGTGATGTTTATAGCACTCCTTTTTCCCACTTGAGCCCCGTGTTTACATTCCACCACTTCTGGAAGGGGAATTTGAAGGAGGCAAATGGTACAATGAATCATAGGGGACGGGGAGCTCATGAGGGAGAGTGGTGCCAAACTGGGTTACTGTTGAGGATTTGGGAAAGACCCAAGATTACTGTGCCTCTGTTTCCATCACTGAAACTGCCTGAAGGAATAGGGAACTACCCTCTGCACAGGAGTACTGGACCTGTGGCCTAGTCAGAGTGCAGGGCATACTGATCAGGGCTCACATCCCTTAAAGTCCTCTCTCTTCCTTACCACTGCCTCTGCCAGCTCTTTTGATTCTGTTCTAAGTCCTCTTCCTCCAGCAAGGCATTTTGAACACCTGCAGACATTCCCTGTACCCTTGAGGAGTAGTATTCTGTCATAACAGTGTGAGAAGCCACATCCAACTCACTGGGGTTGGAATCTGGATCTCATGATGTCTTGGGAATAAAAGTTTGGGTCACTTTCTTCTAGTATTCCCAGTTTCCTCAACTATAATACTTTCTATCTCATCAGGTAGTACTGGGCCTCATATGTCATATGAATTCAACAAATGGTAGCTTTATCTATTTTGTTCCTGAATCATTTATCTAGAGGCAGCATAACCTCAATGAAAGAATATAGCCTTGATGCCAGAAAGAGCAGCATCTAAGTGTATCTCTGCTATATGGTAGCTGTGTCATAACCTTGAACATTATTTCCCCTCTCTGAGCCTCAGTGCCCTTGTCTGTAGAATATGGATAACATATGCTAAGTAGGCCTAATTGGTGGGGTTATGTTGCTGTTTGAGGGGGTTTCATTTTGTTTTTGTGGTGTGGGAGACTGAACTCAGGCCTTTGACATACAAATGCATGCATAATACCACTGAGCTGTACCCTCAGTCTTCTCAGTTACTTAGCTGCTGCTTTTTTGGTGGGGAGGGGTATGGCCTATCTGTATTTTGTTTTTCCTTCTAGTGCTGTCCAGTTTTCCAGGACAACAATAACACAGTTACTTCACGGAATAGTAGGCCCAGTGGTAAATGTTGTGTCAATCCCCACATTAGACCTCTAAAACTGGTCTTGTGAGGATGACTGGCACCTAACATTTGGAAGGCACACAGTTAAGTGACCCTGTTGCTAATATTTCTGTGTGCCAGGCTCTGTGCATTGTCACACATCTTCCCTCCAACCAGGCTAAAAGGTTCCCTGAGAGGAGGGACCACATCTTGGTGCATAGAGAGGGAGACAATATGAGTTGGGTGAATGAAGAGATATAGATATACCTTGGTACTCATCCACCGTGGCCAGAATAGAACCTTACAACTTTTGGTACTTGATAAATATTTGATTAATTACAGTCACAAGAATATAATCTGTCATCAGTGGCTTTAACCTGAATCCTAGAAAGCCCTGAAATCATGTTAGTGGGGTTCTTCCTGCTAGTTATGAGCTCCTCTGTCGTCCTCCTCTAAGAAAGCTTTAGGTTTCCTCTGTAATGAAAGCCCAGTTTTCCTCTGCAGTGGCCAAATGACAGAGTTGCATACAGAGACTGCTTGCCAGCCAGACCTCTTCCCTTTGGTTACAAGGCTGGCCTGGCTTCCAAAGGCAGGAGCAATCTCTCATTCCATTGTGAAGCTGCTAGGAGCCTTTCTCATGTTGCCTCTCAAGAGGTACTTCTGTTCCTGGCTTTACCAGCTGCCCTTGAAGACCTACCTTCTGAGGCTGCTAACAAGTTTCCAGAGATCCTGTGGTAGGGAGGCCTGGCTAAGGGTGCAGAGATATCTGGAGGGCCCAGTCCCCAGAGATTCAATCCTGACAGTGCTGCCCAAAGCATGGTTAAGGACTTTCGAGTCAGGGGCCCAGAAGCAAATAAACACAAGCTGCCAGAGTTAGGCTGCATTCCTCAGCCTTGCAGGCCAGGCATGCCCTGGCCAAAGCCTGCCTTCTAGCCTTGCCTCCCTTGTCTGTCTTCCTCTGCGACCAGCCGACAACTGCTGAATTCTGTGAGCCCAGATCAAAAACCTACATCAATATAGGCCAATGCTACATTTCTGTATAAGACTTTGGGATCTTGTACCATGACCTTGCTAAACCTGCTTGTCTGTTTTATTGGGTTTTTTTTTTTGTATTTTATGAAATTAAAAAAAAAAAAAAAAAAAAAACCTAATCAGAGGTCACGTACTGATGGCCTGTCCCAGACATATTTTCATATGTATATTTGAAAATGTTGCCTCCTTGACCATATTTTGAAAATTAGGAGATGTCACAAACAAATATCCAGATTTCTATCTTTTAGATCAGTAGACATAAGAACATCAGGCCCACATCCTTATGGGCAGGAATAGCAGCTACCTGATTCAAGCAAGAACTTTTCAACTGCTACAGTTCCCAAAGAGCCCAGAGAACTGTTTTGCCTGTGTGGTTGAAGGCATTATATGTTTTACTTTGGCAGACAGATTTTCTAATGACCCTAGGATATAGGGAGCATCCTTCTCTGCTTCACAGATGAGGAAACAGTGGCTCTAGGAGAAACAGTAACATGCCAAGATTCAAACCCAGGTAGCCTGACTTCAGAACCAACCCAAAGACTCTTTCTTATCTGCAGCAAAATGGGCAAAGCATGGGCAATGTAGTGAGCATTGTGCTTTTCTTTTTCTTTTTCTTCCTTTTTCCAGTGCTGGAGAGGGAACACAAGGCCTCACCCATGATGCTAGGCAAGCAATTTACCCCTGAACTATACCCCCAGCATGTAGTGAGTTTTTAAAAAGTAAAATGAATTCAATTTTTAGTGGTACCTTGTTGCTGATATTGTAGTCTTATTTGGAGAATAGAGCTATTTAAGTACTCTTCCTCTTACTGTATGATACTGAACAGAACTGTGTGTCACTTGAAATGTCCTTATCTGGCACAAAAAAAAGCTAGCCAGCCTAGGATGAATTCCCAAATGTACGGATCTCTGTGAAATCCAAGTCTAGAGACACCTGGCTTGCTCGGCAATTCTCCTGTCCCCACATGACAGCCGGCTTCTGCTCCTACTCTGGTTAAAGTCACAACAAAGCACATCACAACTCCAGCTGTCTATATCAGCCTCCCCATCATCAGTTTTGAATTAAGCCATTCCCAAGCCCTCTCCTCAACAAATCTACAGGGCATTTCTTCATGTCTCTGGTTACATTTATCTTATTCATCCTCAAGTTACAGGTACCTGTACCTTGTCCACCCTCATAGGCCCTAAAGCAGGTACAGAATAGAAGAAAAGATTGCTGACTATTAGTTTGCCAGAGGATGAAGGGCCCTTATCAATTACCACTTCTGCCTCCATTTCACAGGGGTAGAAGAGAAGGGGCCTGACCTCAAGCCACCCAGAGAGCTGATGGCAAAGCCAGGCTGAGGACTCAATGACGACTTCTCGATGTTCGCTCTTTCCACTGAATCAGGCTGTTCCCTTTTGGTGGGCTCAGCACCTCAATCAGAGGACAGTGGTGGGCATGAGACAAGTTCTTCATAAATATCTGCCTACTAAAGATGCAAAGCAGCCAGGGGAACAGAGCCCACAGCCCCAGTCCCATGGCCTTCAGTTCAGTATCACCTGCATCAAACCTTCACTCAGCACCATCTGCTCAACAGAAGCAGCAATGGCCCTCAGGCCCCCAGTGGCCTACATGTAGAAACCCCATGTGGTTAAGAAGTGTAATCTCCATTGGTTAAGGCTGTGGCTCCAGTTTGCCGAGTAATCATGGGTAAATGCCTCCATCTTGTGGGGTGTCAGCTGCTCCTCCTGACAGGTGGAATTCTGAGAGTAGATAGGAAAAAGGATCCCTCAAGCCTGCTGGATGATTATGGGCACTAGACAGGACTTCCAAATGGAATTTAAGAATCCTGCTTCTAGAAGCTTCCAAAGACAGGAAAGGTTCTGATTCACCTGGAACAAATGGATAGTTTACTAGAACAGCACCAGTGTGAGCCTGAATGGCTGATTCAAGTCTATGGCCACTTTCAGAGTTGCTGAGGACAAGAGCCAACAGGTCTTTAGAATGACTGGGAAATGACCCAAGCTGAATAGAACACTATTATTATTATTATTATCATTTTTATCAAACTCAACGCAGAATATAAGACAACAGTGGCATCACCTCACTAAAGCCATCCCCACCACTTGGGTAGGTGATACAGCTTGTATCTGGATGTCTCCACAAAGCCTCATGGGGTTGCAGTTCAGATTTTTTGCAGGTGGCCGGATGCAGGGTGTGTGATACTGGGATCAAGGATGTCATGCTAGGATTAAGGGAGTGTGAGCACTACTCACCCTAAGAGTGGGTAGTGTGGGTAAGATATAAGGGACAGAAAGAGGCTTGTTGCTGCTTGTCATTTGTTGCTTGCTGTTCGCTGCTTTTGCCTGCCATGAACTCTTTTTCCTCTGCAATGCCCCTCTGCCATGCCACCCTGCCTTGGAGCCAGCCAACTATGAACTGAAACCTCTACAGACTGTGAACCAAATAAACCTTTTCTCCTTTAACTTTGGGTGTCAGGCATTTTGTCTCAGTGACAAGTAACTAAGACAGTAATAAAGACCATTACCCTACTCTTCTGTTTCCCTACCACCTCCATATCAGTATACCTCACAGCTCCTAGACATTTCCCCACACCTACATCTTTAGGTATCTGTCTCCCTCTGTTAGATGTGAGTTCCTTGGAACCAGGGATCCACTTTCTTCTCATTCTTTCCTACACTCCATGCACCAGCTCAGGGCCCAGCTGATATTCAATAACAGACACTGATCAATGTTCAGCAAGACCAGGGATCCCCTCAACACTATTCTGGAATAAAGTTGCATTAAGGCTTTTTAGAACTAGCAGGTACAACCATTCCATTTGAGGGCTGGCAACACTGACTCTCAGAGGGAAATTGGCTTACCCAAGGTCACTCAGTGGATGGGGGGCTGGACTAAAAGCAACCCTTTGCCTCTTAGTCCAGTGTACTTCCAGCTCAGTATTCACTAAGTCCTACAACATGCAGCTGTGCAACCCTGGGTAGGATCCTTGACTTCCTGCTCTGGTTTTCTCACTTGTAAAATACATAAAGTTACACACAGTGCCAACACATTGGGATAGTCTGAGGAGTAAATAATAGAACCTGTGCTATAAAACAGAGTGCAGCACATAGGAAAAACAAACAAATGTGTGTCTGTCATGACCAAGGTTCAAACTCAGCTATTTTCCTTGGTAAAGGTGTGCCTACCACAGGGCAGCAAACCATAGCTTATGGTAAAAACTCTGCAGCTATGACTCATACATGCTTCAACTCAACTGACAAGTCATCTGCAGCAATTGCTTGGAGAAATGCCTGACTGCCCATCATGAATCCCTCACAGCTTTCCAGTCTCTGAACCGCCATACATGAGCACAAGTGCACACAGCTCATACAACAGGACGGTACCATAGGGAGGCAATGGGACCTTTGGAAGAAAATACATTTTTATCTGGGGTCAGATGAACAGGCCCACCACTTCTGGCTGGGCAGCCATGAGCACATTACTTAATCTCTCTAAGCCTCAGTCTCCTCATCTTTAAATACGTATGCACTATTATGAGGATTACTTGAGATAGGAAATGGCCTGGAATCCCATAAATGATATTAAGAGAAATAAATGGCTGTCTTCCTTTACTTTAGAATCCACTTGACAAAATGTCAGCTCCAGAAGTGGCCCTATGGGCCATCTAGTTCAGTTCCTTCAGTATATAAATGGGGACAAAGGTCACTTGATGAGGCAGTAGCTGAATGAGACCTGGGACCTGGTCTCCTGACTTTCAACTGCCCACCTTTCTGGGACCACTTGATCTGAGCTGCATGCAGCAGTGGCTGTCATGGCTCTGTTCCCAGACTTCTTCCTTTCACCATCAGATCTTACAGCAATCAGCACCATCTGGATCCCTGGTTGATAACATCACCACCCTCCCAAGCACATCTGGCCCCACTGGCCCTTGTCAGGAGCTCTAGAGGAGCAGAAAAAGTACCTGATACCCCTGTAATGGCAGTAACCATGGTATTAGTAATAGCAGTAATAATGATAACCAACACCTGTACAGAGTCCTATACTTGCAAGTCCTTTCACCTACACTGTCAACATGTTGCCACTTCTCCCCAATCTTACTGCCTTAGGAATGTCATTTCCTGAAATTTACTCAATTCAGCACTTATGGAGCATCTACTTTAGGGCTACCCTAGGCCAGAGGATAGAGATGGAGAGGAAAAGCCCAGGCCTCTGTGAAAAGGATCACAAATCTAACAGAGATTTAGGGAAGAGGGAGGACACGGTGGTTTCTTTTGCCCTAACTGTTGCAGCAGCAAAATGCCTTGCCCTACCCTGTGGGGAACCTCCTTTATCATGCTGTCAAAAGGCAGGTGGTCTCTGTGGGACAAACTAGGCAAGAAAGGCTGAGTGTAGGCTGAAAATGACAACATGAGGGACAATAAGAAATAGAAAATATGGTCACCAAAAGCTTAGCTCCCTTGTCTCAGTCAGAGTCTAGGGAGAGATTTTGGAAAGGGCAAGAGAATAGCAGTGGGATTCGTGTAGAAGCCTGGTCCCTGTTCCCCTGCCAGTGCACAAGATTCAGATGCTTCTGTTCCGCTTAGGCCATGACTCCACCCATAGATGCCAGGTTTTCCAAATCCAGAGCTAAACCATATGCCTCCTTGGGACCATCATTTGCTAGAATGGTTCGTAGCCCTTGCAGTGGAGATGTTGTACCTCCTGACTCCCATCCAGGCTCTTGGTCTTAGGCTAGTACACTTCAGCATTTATTATCCCCTGGCATGGACACCATCTGCAAAGATGTGGAAGAGTCGGGGGTTGGGGTAGAGGGAAGGGATAAGGATTCCTCCTTATCCCCTCCCCCTCTTCTGTCTCCTGAGTCCCCTAGTATGTGCCAAGCCCTTATTGGAGGTGCTTCTGTGCACATCTTCTTTAAGCCTCACAACAACCCTCTGAGGCGTGCATTCCTCCTCCCAGGTTTACAGATGAGGAAGTTGAAGCTTAGGGAAGGGAAGTAGCTCAACAGGGATGTCTGATGCCTTTAGTGCCATGGAGCCCACAAGGTCAATGTTCACTTGAGAAGTCTGGAGTTCAAACTCCAATTATTCCATGAACCTAAACTTAAACTGATTTAGCAGAAGGTCCTCCAACCCCTAAGAATAGCTTGAATGGTACATTAAAATTATAGAGACCATTTAAACCAACTCCTGTATTTCACAGACAAGCAGACACCCAACACCTAAAGAATTTTCAGATGGCTACTTTGGCCAACTAGCAAGGGAAAGGCCTACACTCCCAATCTCTGGCACTTTCTGTGCATGACTCTACCTGCAGAGATCCTCTTCTTCTGGGAAGCTCCCCTACCCCAGCCCACACTATCATATGGACACAGAAGGCCAAGGAAACAGGCAGCATGTGACCAGGCCTCTCCTTGAGTCTGCAAGGCTGAGGCAGGGAATAGGGTACTTCCTGGGCTAGGAGTGTTGCAAACAGTGCTGCTCCCTGCTGGGAGTGGAGGAGAAAGCAGCACATCCCATAGAAGCTCAGGGAGAACCCAGGATCAGAGCTCTCACTTCAGGGGTCATGGGCATTTTTTCCAGATCTACTGCAGGAACGTGGTGCTTCACACAGGGGAATATGGCAAGGAAGTAGTCAGTGGCACTTGACCTTGGGTGGGTGCAGGGGTCCAGAGAGAAATCTGCATGCTCACCGAATGTCAGAAGACAAATAGGAACGGGGAGGGGCAGTTCCCCCAACAGTTCCTCCTAATCGCCCACCTTGGGCTTCCTCCTTATTGCAATCAGCATCCTCTAATTAGTCAATTTCACGGCTGGGGGTGGGGTGATTACGAAGACGTAGGAGAATGAAGGGAGGGTAAGATGAGTCACGATCTGTGCCTCCTGGCTAGTGCCCCTGAGGGAGGGATTCTACCGCAGCTAGTGTCGCAAGCTGCCCGCAGTCTTTCGGAGCCGAGCCGCGCAACGTCCCCTCCCGCTGCGCCGCGGCCTCCTCACCTGAGTCCGCTTGCCCTCCGCAGTCCCGCCACCTCGCACGACTCTGGCTCGCTTGGCGCAGCGCCTCTGCAGTCGCTGCTGCAGCCGCCTGGCCCCGATCAGCAACCTGCGGCGGTGGGGAAAGAGACAGACAGGGGCGGGTGAGCGCGGGCGAGGACGCCCTGGCAGCTGGGCCCCCGGCCTCTGACAGCGGGGCCACTGTAGCCAGAAAGCGTGGAGCACAGGCTGCCGCTGCTGGCTCCGTCCGCAGCTCCGGGCCCCCCATATCCCCAGGCACTAAGCATTCTGGAACGCGGCGAGTGCAGCTGGACGGTGGGCCCCAGGGGCCCCGGAATCCTTGCCATCACCTGCGGAGGCTTCCATGGCTTTGGCTGCCCTGCCTGGGGCGCCGGAATGCGCTCGGGAGCCCCTGCTGGAGGCGGCTGGCTGGGTGCTCGCCGGGGCTGGGGCTGCCGGGAGGAGGGCGGGGAGGGAGAGGTGGATGCAGAGGAAGAGCCAGTCGCCTGCTCGCTGTAGGCAGCTGCGTAAGCGGCCCGTCTTCACTTTGCTTCTTAAAGAGATAGTTGTCTCGCTCGCGAGGGCCCGAGAATGGGGCGCTAGCGCGTGGGGAGGTCGTCTCCCACCTGCACGCTGGCCTGTAGTAGAGCTGGGGGACAGGCTTGGTAGAAAGGGCTTTGTGACAGGCTGAGTGATTCTGCGCAAATTCCTTTATCTCTCTGGGCCTCAGCTTTCTCATCCGTGACATGGGATGATGACACCAATCTCACTTCCCCGCACACAGTGACTGGGGTGCTAAATACTAAGTTTATCTGACCGCTTTTGGGAACATGTTCCTCCCCAAACTAAGCCAAAGCACCAGGGTTATTTACTGTGAAGAGCACTTGATTGCAGGAATCTTAAATATCTCAGGACAGAAAATACTTCCTTTGTGGTCAAAATGGCGATTCACTGGTAAGATGGACAGATAAGCATTCTCAATCTAAAGTAGCTATGGCTTATTATGGGTTTTTATGGGGTTTTCCCCTCTAGTCTCATCTAACACCCTAAGGGAAACAAGGGAATCAAAAAGTCAGGACACTGGGTTTCCATTTTCATTTCTAGCCACGATCTTCACATAAGTCAACTTGCTGTCCGGGTCTGGTTTCCCATTTGCTCCACCTTGGGAAGTGGGGTGGAGTGGGAAGAGAGGCTCCCTCTTTCTGAACCAGCTCTCTCATCAGTCACTGCTGCTCAGGACCATCACCCTGGCATCTCTCCTCATCTTTGCCCATTTCTTGTCATTGGGTAAATGTTTTATCTGTCCTAATGCCCACCAAAATTACATAAGTGACTTCTTTACACTTAAAATGAAACCAAGGAAACCATGTAATCACTGTATGTTTAGGAGAAAATTTCTGAAACTGTCATTAAATATTTTTTGTCTTTCTCTCATTATTCATTTTGTTTAGTGCTAAGAAGACTACATTTCCCAGAGATCTTCATTAAGACTGCCTCCAAACAAGAGAACTCTTCCCCCCACACTGTTCCCATCTGGCACGGTATTAGCTGGTAAAGAATTCTGTTTAAGCATCAGAAAGCAGGTGACTGAGGAGAGAATCAGTGTTTGCAACAAATGAGGATTATAAACATAAAACAAGATAAAATTATTCCAAAGAAATCAGTAATTTTGTTTTATGCTAATTAAGAAATACAGTGCCTAACATGTTTTTTAGTTTCAAAAGCAATTTTCATTCCACTTCTTGGTAACTGTACTCCTCCCACTGAATACAGCAATAAAACCTTAACAAAATACATGTAGCAGGTACTTGAGGAGTCTGAAGAGAAAACACTAGCGGGCAAATTGGGGAAGAAGACAAGATTTGATGACTCACTGAATTAACGGTGAATTTAGGAATTTTTTCCTCTAATACTTTCTAATCTGGTATCAAGACAGATTAAAACACTGAAATTAGAAATCAGCACAGAGCAAGTTCTCAAAAATCCTTCTAGTTCTGACTTGAGCATAAGGAAAGGTGATTTCTGATGTTCAGAGTGAGTGGGGGAAATCATTTTTCTTTTCTGTCTTTTCTCCATTGCCTCCAGCCCAGTCCTCAGATAATCCTGCAGTACGACTGTGACAGCAGGAACCCACAGGTGCCTCTGGGTGAGGTGAGGGAGAAACTTCTTAATCAGAGTAGCTGTGGTCCTGCGTGAGGAGGAGCCTCTGTGGATTTTTTTTTGTCTGTTTCTGTTTCTCCACCATGTGAAACCAGGTGCAATTGTGAGAAGTAGGCAGCAAAGCAGAGCAAAGCAAATGAAGCTCTAAGTTCCAGATGTCTGGTGACTACCAAAGAGGGTAAGTCAAATAATAATATAAGTAATCACTTACTACAAAAACAACAACATACCAAGAAAATAATCTTGAAAAAGTAGCAGAGAATAATAATACATTAATTATAGTGTAGTAATGGTTTGAATAATTGTCGATTTCTCATCAGAGCTGATGGAGCGTAGAAGAACACAGAACAAATTTTATTAAATTTCCAAAAGAACACGGGCATGGTGTGCATGGCTATACAGTAGTCCCAGCACCCAGGAGTCTGAGGCAGGAGGACTGCTGTGAGTTTGAGGCCAGCATGGGCTACGAAGTAAATTCGAGGACTGCCTGAACTTCATAGCAAGACTCTGTCTCAAAAAAACCAAAAATTAATTAATTAATTAATTAATTTCCAGAAGAAGAGAGTTGTTGCCAGGTGTGGTGGTGCACACCTGTAATCCCAGCACTCAGGAGGTTGAGGCAGGAGGATCACTGAGTTTGATGCCAGCCTGGGCTATATAGTGAAACCCTGTTTCAAAAAGACCAAAAATAAATAAATAAGAAGGAAGGAAGAAGAAAAAGAAAAAGGAAAAAGCTGTCAACCAAGATTCTACACCTAGCAATGATGTCTTTCAGGAATGAAAGTGAAATAAAGTCATTCTCTGAGAAAGGAAAATTAAGAGAAATCATGCCGTTTGCCATGTTGTGATATACCCAATGACACCTTCAGCAGAGGCTGAACAGATGGGACCATTTAACCTTCGACATTCACCCTACAAAACTGTGAGCTTAACTAAGCCTCTTTGCTTTATAAACACCCACCATCGGGTATTTCGTTACAGCAATAGAAAGTGAACTAATACAGTCTCCAACCTGACACAAATACCTCTACTAAATAACACCCCAAAGTTCAAGACAATATGATCCTAATATAGTTCACATCATACTTACTGGTGAAAAAATGAATACTGCCTTTCTAGAAAATGCAAGAATGTTTAGTCTCACTACTTTTGTTCAACAAAATGTTAAGGGTTCTAGCAAGTGTTACAGGGTAAGAAAAAGAAATAAAATTGCACATACAGCAAAGGAAGAAATAAAACTGTTCCTTCATGTAGACAACATGATTGTACAGAAAATACCAAGAAATCTACAAAAACAAACCAATAAAACTAATTCATGAGTTTAGCAAAGCCATTGGATATAACATTAACCTACAAAAGCCAATTGTATCAAGACAGAATCATAGAAATAGAGAACAGTTTAGTGGTTGCCAGGAGCCAGGGAGGAGGAAAAGAAGGGATATAATTCTGGCTAACAAAAGGCAATGCAGACTAGCCTTGTGATGGAAGTGCTTCTCTATTACAGCGGTGGTCACAGAAAGTTATCCATAACCAACACTTCATAGAACTAAATACACATACACACAAATGAGTGCATATAAAGCTGTTGAAATCTGAATAAGGGTGGGTAATGTCAACGCCAATTTCTTGGTTGTAATACAGTAATAAAGTTAAGCAAATTGGTCTGTCTGTATTATTTCTTATAATTGCACAGGGATCTATAATTATATCAATATAAAAAGTAAACTGGAACTCAAACATTACTAATGAGAATACAAAATACATTCACTCTTGAAAATATTTTGATAATTTATTACAAAGTTAAACATACGTATAATGCAGCAATCTCACTCCTAGGGAAATAAAAACTTGTATTTGCACAAAAGCTGTACACAACGGTATGTATCTATACTGTTAATTTTAAAAACAAAATTTAAAAAGCAATTTTGATATTTATGTCCTAGAGGTAATGTATTCATAGAAGCTATTTAGAATTTAGTTATATGTATAATTCCAAATACAATGTTTCAAAAGATATTATAAGCTTCATTTTATAGTATGCAATGGAGTTCACAGAGCATATATGAAAATCTAATTCAAACTCAACTAAGACTAAAGCAACGACTTTAATGTCAAACATGCTCAGTACGAAAACTCTTGTTTCAGCAATTTTTACTTATTATACCTGCAGACAACATGCTGCACAAATGTCTATTAATTGTTTAACGTAAGAGGTAGATTTAGCTTTGTTGAGACATTAGTGGTGGTTATAATAATCTAATATATTAAATAGTTATAATAATTTAACATATTAAATGGTAAATAAAAGAGTCAAATGACCTATAAATAGGTTAAAAGCCAGGCAGGTGATTTAAAACAAAGGTGACTTTTATAACGCTTCAATTAAGATATCAGATGAAAAACTATGACACTAGGTCATATCAAAGATAACATACATTAGAATCAAATAACTTACTGTCAAGAAATAAGCATTAATATTCATTAATCCCATACAATTTGAATAAGTAATCCAACATAAGATAGCCTTTTAAAAAACATCCTTAAATGTCTCTCGAAGGCATATGACGTTTTAAAAATGTATTCTAAATGCTACATTCAAACCAGGGAAATGATAAATGCTATACTTTCAAATCAGCTGAGTTTTAAAAATTACCTAGCTATAATCAATATTTCTGTAAGCAAATAGGTTTCCAATTCTGACTATGATTATTCTGAACACAGAGAGGGACAGGAGGTCAGCCTATCTGTGAAACAGATCAGACCTTCAGCTGCTCCCAGAAGGCTTCTGCATTAAATGGAATAGTCTGTATACAAATACCTGTGATAGCATAAACCTGTATGTTCTGTATTTCCTTCACATTTTATGGAACATTGGTCCCACTGTAGCTATAATGTCTGCATAGGGAACACTCTGACTCAGCTCAATAACCTGGTGTTTTTTTAGGATAAGAAAGCTATAAAATTTGGCAGCAGTTTGTTTTCGGTCACTATTTCTGCAGAGCTCCTTCAGACTAAAGGACTGCATACCCATCTTGTTAGATTCCTGGGGAAATAGTTGGAAAACGGGAAAAGGAAGGGAAAAAAATCATTAGAAGTAAAGCAAGCTATGTATGCATTATGAACAACAAAATATTGAGGTTTTTGATAAGTGCTTATGATATCCTTCAATAGAGAAAAACAAATAACTCTAATAAACTTGTAAAACCACCATAGGTCACTAAGCACAAGCTTGCTTCATTGAAAAAAAATGCATTCAAAAGAACCCTAAAGTGTTATACAAATTCATAATGTGTTATATAAATGTTAGGTCTTTAAAAAATCAATGTCAGAATAAATTCCTTCTATGAAAAGTGCAATACAGACTTACAGGCAGAAAAATTCTACAGGACTTTGGAAGTCAGTTTGTCAGGCTTCTCCTCAAAAGTGTTAGGATGACTATAACAATACTAGTGGTAAATGCAGAAGTATATTTATATGTTTCAGTGGCAAGGGAATACAACTAAACATTCCCAATTTCTTTATACAGACTAAAAAGATGTTGGAATCATCATAGGGCACCTATATACCCACTAGAAATAAGGTGCAATAAAATAATTATGGGTGAAAATAACTGCTTTCATAAAGACTAAGATTTGGAATCAGCTTCCTACAGAAGTATAGCTTTTAGTTAGAAATATTGTAGTGAATAATGGCCAGTATCCCTTTCAGTATCATACTCTTTGGATAGTTGATAAGTACCTTTAGAAATATCATAAGTTTTTGCTAGACTATAATACTTCAGAAATTAATAAGTGAATACTTTATTGTGGCTTATCTTAATCAAAATTGTGGCTGAGTCAGCAGCCTTTCTGAGATTGTATACTCAGCCTTCATTTATTCCTTCTTTTGTGTGACAAGAAGTGAATTTGGTAGTTTTTTTCCTCTGGGAAACAGTTTTTTCAATTTTAACAATTCTCTTGAAAAACCCTGAAGGGACAAATATGGAAGATGAATATACAGGCTTATTTGTGTTTCCTTTGGAAGCCCTTTAGAAAAATGAGAGTAAAGGAATAAAAAATGACAAAGAAAAGAGACAAAGAAAATGGAAGACATGACTGACTTAGAAGAGGAGAGAAATCTAAAACCTAAATATCAACAGAGAGGGAGAAACCATCAAAAATCAAGTCAACTCAAGGTATAGAACCTAGACATGAGAATGTCATAAGCTAGGGATGAGACTGAGAACAGAATTCCTTGAGACTCAGGGGAAGTTAGATCCTCTGTCCACTCCACAACCTCTAGGAGCCAGAGACCATGACACACAGCAGCAGCAGGTAAGAAGGCATCTTTCTGGAGATACTAACCATTGAAGCTCTGGATTTGGGACACTGGCACTGCAGATGGGTAATGAAAAGTATCATACCACAAAGAAGAGATTAAGTGACATTCTGTACCTGCACAGTGAAACAACTAATTTTTCCCTTATTTTTGGTTCCTGAACCACTGGTATCTTGCATATATCTCCTAGGTAGTAGATGAAAAGAATGCTCTAAGAAATCTGAACATTTAAATGAAAAAAAAAAAGTCTTTAGAAGATGATATCTGGGGAAAGGATACCATTCAGTTAACTCACTATTAAAATCACAAGACTACATACAAGCCATACCCATGGGTATGTAACTGCCACAATTGGTGTTTTGGTGTCTCAATCTTAAATAAAAGAAGATAACCAAAGATCCATCGACATCTGAATCTCTAACACTAAAGAATAAAAAGATACATTCAAGAGAATGACTAAAAGAATACAGGGAGCAGAATGAAGTTGAAACTTCTAAAGTTAAGAAAAGTTTTTTACTGCATCCATGAAAAGTGATTAGGATCATAACAAAAGAAAGCAGATAAGTGTTTGCTTGAGAATAAAGGAGGACAGTGGGAAGGACAGTCTGAGAGACTATCAAAGGACACAGGGAAATTTGTTGGGGTTTCAGATATGTTCATTATTCTGAGTGTAGTGATAGTTTCATAGGCATATACATAAGACATATCATGTATGAGTACAAATCCCCTATGATAAAATGATCATTATGTATATTTAAAATGTACTAATAAGTTTAATTAATAAAAAGACATCTCACTGTACACTGTATGTTAAGCATGCATAATTCATTTTGTTTTAACCATACCTTAACACAGATTCTTTTTTTATGGTACTGGGGTTTGCACTGAGCTACATACTCAGACCTTTTATATTTTTTTATTTTGAGATAGGGTCTTATAAAATTGCCTAGACCGACTTGAACTTGAGACCCTCTGTCTTAGCCTCCCAGAGTTGTGGGACTACAGGTGTGTAATGCCTGGCAACAAAGACTTTTTAATCAAATAATTATTTTAACAGGACAGGATTTTATGAAACAAAAGAATAGCGAATAAGTAAAAAAACTGAACATACAAAAAGCAACTCCTGGAAAACAAAAAGGTGGAAGAAAAAATAAAAATCTTACAAAGAGCAAAAGTTGAGGGCATCTTCTAGTAAACAGAAACATATAAAAACAAAGCAAATTAATACTGGGGATAAAGGATATTTTCAAAATTGAAGGAGCAATTCAGGAGATTCATAATCTGACCTATAGACCAGGTGAGAGAACAGATAAACAAAGCGGACATTCAAAAAAATTTCTAGAAGCCAAGGAATGGAATATCTCATCAAAAGAATACACTACATGCTCAGCACAATAAATTTTTTTTAAAAAGCACACAATCATGAAATTTCAGAACCCTAAAGATAAAGAAGGAATCAAAAAACTTCCAGGGAGGAAACAAAGATCATCTACAAAGGATCCTTAACAAAGGCAGAACCTGACTTTTCAATAACAACACAAGAATCCTAGAAATATTACATGGCTTTCAACATCAGAAATAAGTCATTTCTAACTTATGTCCAGAGACAATCAATAAAATTCAAGGTAAATTAAAGAAAATTTCAGGTTTATTTGCAAGGTTTCTGTCTCCTACACATTATTTGCCTCAGGGAATTATGAGATAATATTAGCCATCAAAATTTTAAAATTTTAAAAGAAAATCAAAGCATCAAGAAACAGAGAAACTAAGAAGGAACAGAAACCTTTTCATGTTTATGATAAAAGAATGTCCCAAGATGGAAGCTGTGGAGACGATCTAAAGAGCAACTAGTTTGGATTAGAACAAGAAGATGATTAGCTCTAAGAAGGTTATCTTCAAGGAAAAAAATGAAACTGATGGATTAACTGATATATTATATACATAGACTTAAGGGGGCTTTACTATACTATCAAATTATTTGAAAAATAATTAAGGATGAGTATACAGAGACATTCAACAAGTGGAAGAAATGAGGTAATGAATAATTCATGTAACAAGAACCCCATGAAGTTTATAAGAAATGTAATAACACTATGAAGCTTCAGTATGAAGTAGTTTTTTACATAATCTTTGTGGCAAAGTGCTAGTTGTCCTTCAATATCCATTCTCTTCTTCCATAGCATTAGAATTATTAGCTGGGCTTAAGGTTGCTAAATCAGAACTCTTATTTCCTAGATAGAGGTGATAATGTAAGGTAAGTGCTGGTGAATGTGAAAAGTGCCACACAAAATTTCTGGGTTATACCCTTAAAGAAAGCTTTGTTGCAAATTGGAATACAGACATACTGGTTAGTTATACACTTTGGATTTTTGGGATAAGGAAAGCAAGAAAGGGAAAGTAGTCACTGGTAACTATGTTCACATAGCTGCATACTAGATTAGATTTTTATCTGAGGGAAAAATAAACTTATTTTTAAAACCAAATATATTTTGGTTTTCTCTCACAAATAAACCTGCATCACAAATATAACATCACAAATACAGAATACCATGTTAAAAATATATTATAATAGGGAGCATAACTAAATTTTCACATTCTGTCGAAAAGTCAATAGATAAAATTTAAAGTTGAAGTATCAAGAAAGATCTGTAAAATATATCAATTAGACATATAGCTAGAATATTAAAACAGTTTAATGTAGTTGCTTCCAATGAGCAGGACTTAGGCATAAGAAGTATAGAACAAAATATTTCTATTGTTCCTTTTCAGCCTTATAGTACAGTACTACTGAACCTATAATACCTCTTATTTTGATAAAAATACATATTAAATGTGAAAATTACCTGATTTGTCACTTATAAGCTGTTATAACTTAGTTTTGTATTTAAAATTAATTGTTATATTGCTAAAACCAAGGGTAGTGGAACACAGAACAGATAACTGGGGCCATTAATGTAGGTTGAGTTGATTAGAATATGCAGGGACCAAAACTATATTTAGCCAAAGATATACCACACAAAATCCTCTTCAGCAAGTAGAATTTGGCCACAACAAAATAATAAAGATTGCTTTGTTTTCATAAATATCTATATAATTGAAATCAATATTTTATTTATTTTTAAAACAAAAATAGAGTTGATAAACTATCATCTTACCCGTAAACTATTTAACACCTGAAATAATCTTTGGTTCCATCTCTCAGCTTCACTATTTTGTTCATTCCCTGATGACTCCTGTTAAATGATTGATAAATAAAATATTTCATTTAAGTGAATTTTATATTAATTATGTGCCAGGCATAGTGTTAGCTGCTGCAAGAAACACAATCATAACACTGAGTCCTACCAACAAAGATCTTATTATCTGTTAATGGGGAGAGTGAGACTAACACAAATATACATCACCTGTGCAGGACTAGATATATACTCCCCAGGCTGTCTTCTAATAAGGAATCCAAAGTAGGAGATACTGCAGTCTTATTGTAATGCAGCCCAGAGCACTATGTCCTTGTGTATTCTGAAAAGTGAACTTGGCAAAGACAAGCACTTTCAGGTAGATCTATTCTTTTTCTGGTGACTCTGAACTCATCTGACAGGAATAGACATAAAGCTACAGAAAAAAACTGTCGTATCAAGTTATCTGAACTTGTGTGGCTATATAGAAGCTCTAAAAATAACTGGTGTTTAGTAGTTTGTAACAGTTGGGTTAGAAACCTTTCATATTTTGAGAGTGCCTTGTCCAGAAAAGGTTAACCCACTGCCTGTCATGTTACTTGAACAGATTCATTCTATTCAGTCTTAAAATTTTAACCACTGTACCTTAATATTTAAAACTGTAAAGTTGAAATCTCTTTACAAGAACTCACTGTAGTCCCTACTAACACCTCACGAGCTGAGAACAGAAAATGAGCAGAGGAAAGGTGATGAATCTGATAGAAGAGCAGCTTACAAAAGGCTGGGAGAAGGAAGTTGCACAGAGCTGACCTACTTTACCATTTTTTCTAGGCTAGCTCTGACCAACGGTACCTGTGTCACCCTTATCACATGTCCCCTGTTTATGTTAGCTTCATCCACAGCTCTGAAACCCAATCACTTCCTCAAAGTACTTTTGATTTCATATACTCCAAGATGATTTCAGAAATTTCTAAAATATTCTGCCTTATATTTTAAATCATGTGAGGCTAAAGCGTCTCTCTGACTCAGTCCAGAAACTGTTGAGCCCTCCCTCATTCCTACCAGCTATACCTACTTCCAAGATTGGCTACATTGTATGGTCCTACCTATGCTACGTCCGCTCTTATATCACAATGAGAGTGATTTGAAAATATGGCCACTTTTTTTCCTAAAGTTTTCCAAAATCTACCCAGGTACAATGTATTCTTATTCTATTGTTAAATACACAAACATTATTTCTGAAATGTAAAAAACTGTTAAAGATCCATGAAGCAGTAGCTTCACCTATAATGTGCAGCTAACCAGTAAAATGTTCAGAATAGTCTGTGTGTTTCGCTAATTCCTGTCCATTTGACCTGTCTGGACACCCTACAACTGAGGCCATTGTGTGGAAAGCCCAGAGGATTTTTAAAACAGCTGAATTTGTGTTATGTTGTGGTTTGCTGGACCATATATAAAAACAACCTGTGCCTGTAAAAGCAAAGAGAATGCAAAAATGAATCAACTTACTTATGGCTCAGCTATATGGATGTTTCAGGTAAAAAGTGCAGGTCATTTATTCTTAGATTATCCAAAGAATTCAGTCTGTATTCCATCATGAGAAAAACAATCTAACAGTCTTATAATTTGTAAAGATAACTTACTTAAAAACAAATTAAGAGGTATCTTGATATTATTTGTTTTGAAAACTTCTGCTAAAATTCCTTACAATCTTAAACAGGTTTTGAGTACTCTATGATAAGGAATGGAAAAACAAGGCAGTAACATACAGGAGTCAGGGGAGTCAGAATTTACTTTTGGCTTTGCTATCACTACGTGGGTCTTTGAGCAGATCATTTTTATTTTCTAATTGCTAGGGAAAAAATGCCCACATCGTTTTGTAAATAAAATTTCAAATGTCTTGGACCAATGGTGGAAAATCTATGGCATGCACACCACAGACAGATACTTGTATCACTGAAAGCTCTAAAAGGCTCACAGTTCACCATCACTGCCTAGGCTATATGCCTAGTAAGCATGGTTTCTCTAGTGACTTTTTGTTTTTGAGACTGGGTCTCACTATGTAGTCCAGCGGGACTTGAACTCACTATGGAGCTCAGGCTGACCTTAAACTCACAGGGATATGTGCACTCTTGGGATCCTTATGCCTCAGCCTCTTGAGTGCTTAGATTACAGGTGTGCACCACCATGCCCAGCTCGCTATAAGCTTTTTTAAAAATTTAAAACAGTAATTCTCAACTTTTAAAAACCTATCACTACCTTTGACAAGCATAAAAGTTCTACACATTTTTAAAAAATTATTTGAAGTTTCAAAATAAAGACAAAAAGTAAAGTAAAATTCTGACTGTTTTATCAAAGTATTCACAAACATCTCTCCTGAGATTACAAATTTAAATTATAACTTTAGAACACTACATGACAGTTCTAAAAACTAAATTTTATCTTTTTATTTTTTTGGTACCAGGAATCGAATTCACAACCTCCTGATTGCCAGGCAGGTGCTGTGCTGCTGAGCTATATCCCTGACCCTAAAAACTAAATTTTAGATACATAAAATATTCAACATTAGGAACAGTTTTTAAGAATATCCCCAATAGTACACATATATTTACCAATTCAACTGGACAGTATTCTTCAACCAAGACATCATTCTTTATAGATGATTCTTCAGCAGCTGAAAGAGTCACTTCAATAATATCCTGCTAAAGAAAATTAGAGAAAGATAAGTAATTCTGCTAGTGGTTATACAATCTGATTTTGTTAATGTTTTAATAATATGAATGAATGCTCATTTCTCAAACTAATTTAAGATACTATTATATTCTCAAAATATTATTTCTAAAATATCCCAGGTAGGTAGTTCCTAACTTAAACATTTCTCTCTTCTATATGCTTCCTGCAAATAATGTGTAGATTCTTCCCTTCTTGCTTCCCATCCTTTTCCTTCCTATTTCCTCCTCCACAGCAGACCTCATGACAAAAGTCTTTATTGCTACTGAGATCATTTTTCTTTGAAGTATTTTATCTAGTCCTAGCTCCCTCAGGCTAGTACCAGATGGCAGAGGAAAAAGACTGGCAATGGGCAGGCAGAGGGAGTGAGAATAAGGGAAGGGATATTAATATCCGTATCTAAGGTCATGACAGAAATCCAGACACTACTGCTGGAGCTGTTATTGGCAACAAGGAAGAAGAAATTGTGTCCTCCGAAAAGGGAGTAAAGACATAAAGAAAGAAGGAAAGCCAGAAATTTTCCATTCCCTATCATCTCCTCCCCTTTTCACTATTATAAAAGCCGCTGGTGCCTTTTCATCTTCAAATCATAACCAAGCTTCATTCCCCAGCTGCCATCCCCGATCCTGGTTAAGAGTTTGCTCTAACATAGGTTACTCGACAGTTAACCTCGGCTCTTTAAAATTTTAGTCAATATAAAGAACTGTATTTTTTTCTTTATTATACATATTTGTAGGCTTATCATTTTTTAACTTTTATGAATAGCTTACATTTTAGACACTCTCAATTATATAGTTACTATTATAAAAATTCTGTTTCATGACAATTTGAAAATGATTACTCAGAATCAATGTTTTCTGTCTCTTCAAATTGACTTTGCTTTCATACATACATCAACTATATTTCACATTTGTTCACCATTTTGGAAGCAAATTAAGAATGGAATTGAAGGTTAAAACACAGCATAGGCTAAAAAGAGTATCAGGTATATCAATCTCTTTTCTTTCCATTTCAAGCACATGGGAAAATTATATTATTACTATGTCTATAAAAACTGTGCTTATATTTTCCTTCCACATATCATAATCTAAACATGTCTGTCTAATCATAATTTTCAGTACATACATTCTAAGAAACACCTGAGCCCAAGGTGAGGAATATAGTCTCAGAAACCCAGCAGATGATATTCATTGTATTATAAAATACATCCTGTTTTAACGCACTGTGAAACTCTTTCCTTCCAAGGGCATTCAGTTTCACTGTGGATTAATTTTGAATTCCCTGAATGGTTATTAAAATCCAGTGATTATGGAATAGATCAGAAAAGTGCTAGTTTATTTTTATCTAGTATGATAATATTTACATTTGTACAACCAATAAAGTGACAACTGAGAAAATATTTTAAAGCATATTGTTTCTATTTGTATTTTTAAACGGTTGTTTTTCAAATAAAATTATATTTTCAAATAAAAAGTTTAAAAATTTGTTTTGGTCACAGACCTTTCAGATTCAAGGTCAAGATAACTGAAGTCCTAAAATATATTAGCGACAGGAAGGATCAAGCTATGCTAAGAAACAAAACAGGGTCCAAAAATATTCCACGACACACTGAGCATGAGGCCTAATAGGATTCTCAGGATAATGCCAGCTTCAAGGTCAGACAATAATTCATTTAATATATTGTGAAAAAACATTGTATCAGTGTCAAATACCTTATCTTGTAATTCATTATCCTAAAACTTAAGAGAATATTCTCACAAATGAAAATGCTTTACCCTGTTGTATTGCTACTTACTGAAGAAAATGTAGAGTGATGGAAGAAATATGATCAATAAAAGTGAGAATATAAATCAAAATCCCAACATTCTTTCACCAAAGCTGTGTCAGAAAAATATTTCTATGATTCTCTCTGGTTAGCTTACCTCAGAGTTACTATTTTTACTGATATCCTC
The DNA here is from genome assembly GCA_004363535.1 of Dasyprocta punctata. Lineage (NCBI taxonomy): Eukaryota > Metazoa > Chordata > Mammalia > Rodentia > Dasyproctidae > Dasyprocta > Dasyprocta punctata. The sequence goes on along the minus strand of RJWM01000885.1, from coordinate 124,527 downwards.
ATTAGAGCTACTTTTAAATTCATCCATTGCATCCTTCCAATTCTGGGGTTGACTTAACCCTTGCTGAGAATTTGGCTCTTCCATCATGGAGATCTCTGAATTATCAAGGAAGTAAAGAATATTTCACTAAGATACCATTTAAACATGAATTGGGATATTTTCCTTATAAAAGAAAACTTCTCTGATGGACAACTTGGAATCCAAGAATTGAAGCAAAGGGTGTACAAATTTTCTTACAGCTCCCCTACTTCTTACAGATTCATCTTCTGTTTCCCCTCATCTGTCTCTATCGCTTCCACCCATTCATTCACAAATCCATACATTTATACACTGACTCCACACTCACTCTTACACATTCACTCATAAGACAACATGGAGAGGTCAAGCCCAGGGTATATTATTCAGTAAATTTCATTGCCTTCAGGAAGGGTGACTGGGAAGTGGAGGCTCATGCACCACAAAAGCTGATTGTATTACTACTTTGTAATTGTTACAAAAATAATCAATTGTAAACACTCTATGAATATATAGTAATATCTATGTCTCAGGTTAATTGTATTATATCCTTATGCAAATTTTCATGTTAGTTGTTTTAAAGCGAAATATTATTTCGCTAGATCTGAAGATTTTCTTTTTTAACAGTTTCTAAGTACTGACTTTGGGAATAGGAAAGGTGAGAAAGAAAAAATAATGGTCTACATAGTATATATAGTTTCATCTTTTTAATAAGTCTCTCAGACAAAAATGAATCTGAAAAACAGAAAATGAAATACTGAAGTAATTATTCTAAGTTCAAATACTCTAGAGATAGAATTTATATTTGAAAATAGGAAATTACACTCCATTTTCACTCTGAAATGTAAAATGATACTTTTGTTTCCACGACATCCCTCTTAACATCAACAGAATTAGAAAGTCTCACCTACTACATTTTGTCTTTGCAGTTCTTCCCTTACTGATTCCTTCTTTATCAATTTTCCTCCACGTTTAAAGCCAGAGGACAGAAAGCATTTTGTAAACAACTGTGAAAACACATGTTTTTATTTCTTGTTTTTATATCAATTCAATAAAGCTAATGCACATACACTAAAAAGTGAAAACTATAATTCATACAACATATCCCAACCCATTAATTTGTGAATGGTTACCTTTTTCACAAGTTCAAATTCTGTCGCATATATTTATATAAATATGGTTTTATTTATAAACAAACATTGCACTCAAATAAAAGGAAAGAAACTATTACCACTTTCAGTTCACCATGAATCAAATCCTGGGCAGCAGTTGACAGAAGGGTATCCACTCCTCCCCTTTTCTTCCACATCATTAATCTTTGGGTAGGCGGTGCAAGTTCTAAAACCATGAGTGTGTCCGAAAAGGAAGTAAGCTGTTTATACATAGTTTTGCTACTGATCTCCTTGACTGGATCTATAAGTAATCTCCTCTTTTTGCTTTTCCTTTTCTCAACAATGTCTAAATATAAAAAAAAAAGAGGCATAAAAGAGGTTGGTTATTCAGTTTTGTAAAATGATATTCTAGGCACTGCATATCTAAGAAATAACCTACACAGTTTCATTGGGAAGAAAATCCCTCTTCTCGTCCCTTAAAATTATACATTGCAAGATTTTTTCACACTACAGTGTCTGAGAAGCCAAAAGCTGATACATTTTTTAAAGGTGTTGTTCACATATAAATGTGTGTGTATATGTATGCTAGATAGATAACTATACTACTAATCTCTGTTAGTTCATCAAAAAGAACAGTTTGTGCTGTCATTGTTTGATTGATCACTTTTGTGATCAATATACAATATAATTAACTAATGTTAATTCCTTACTTTTTTTTGAAATTCTGTACCACTTCTATCCTTTTTTTCTGTTTTGCTTTTTTAAAAATAAAAAAAACTTTTAAAAAAGTGCTTAGCAGGGACTCTTGAGCTGCTAGGTGGCCAGCTGAGGAAACATGGAGCAGAGGCTGTATTGAGAGGGATGTTAACTAATCTAGAGGCTAAAATGCCTGTATAATAGGATAGCTTTTTGAGACATAATTTGTATTTGTTCGGTATATTTTTTCCTCTTCTGCTGAAATTCAGATAAAAATTCAAAGTAGGTAGCTATATCCATGGAATTTTACTCTTTTAGGGAATTTTACCAGGCAGAGAGCAGAAGTGAAGTTCTTCTTTAATAAAGAGTTGCAAAAAGACAGAAAGGATTAGATTTTCCAGTGCATGAAGATCTGAAATCAGATGGAGCTAGGAGGAACAGGAACGTCCTTGTTGATGTGCTTTTGTAAAATCCTGGGAACATGGCAAAATCCTACAGGGGCTGCCTGAGTAACTGCGACAATGAGCACAACAAACTGGTGTAGCTGATGATCCAGGGGTTCAATTCTAGCTCTCATACCCCTCACCCAAATTTTGATACAACACTCTGTGCAGACAGGGAGCTCTGCAGACTGAATTTCTTGCCAGTCCTGTGGAATAGAGGCTGTTTTTAAAAAATTGAATGGTTTATTCCCTGCATATTTGAGCTTGTACACTGAACCTTGTATCAATTATGCTTCTGAAAAAATAAAAATGCTTTTCAAAGACCTAGTTGTATTTTAGACTTATTGTTTATTCCCTAAAACATGTTAAATGTGAGAGGTTTTATTTGGTAGGGGGTAAACATGTTAAATGTGAGAGGTTTTATTTGGTAGGGGGTATAGTTCCTCTCTTCTGATTCTTTTATTTGCTCTTATATTCACTTGCATGTTTATTTACCTTGATCAGACTGTAAAACTCCTTTTTAAAATTCATTTTATTCCCATCCCTTCCCCACCCACCTCCCTCCACATCTCTAGATCCTTTTTGCCCATTTTCACAATAGCTGTTACTATTTTAGTTCATGTTTATGACACATAATGATTACAATCATTGTAGGTATTTGGTACATGTACATGATACATCCTAAATCTATTTACATACCCTTTCATTAACCCTTCTTCTCTCCCTCAGTCTCTCAGATCTCTTCCCATTTATGAAAAGACCCAATTTCATGATTCTTTTTATTAATCTTTTATTTGTTTTTTACTTGTACTTTGCATTTAAATGAGAAAAATCATATGGTATTCAAATTTGTGTGTCTTATTTTACTTAACATTTCTGGTGAATTCATTTTTCTAACATATGTCTCAAATTTATCTTTTTTATAGCTAAGTAGTATTCCGTTATGTATAGCTACATTTTCTTTATACATTCATTTGTTGATGGGCATACTAACTACTTTCAGGATTTAGCTAGTATGAATTATGCTGCATTAAACACTAGTATGAATGTATTTATGTAATACAATACCTTTAGCTCTTCTGGGAATATACCTAGAAGAGGAATAGCTTGGTCAAATAGAATTTCTATTTTTAGTTTTTTGAGAAATCTCCATACTTATTTCCATAATGGTGATACTAGTCTATAATCCCATCAACAATGTATAAGGGTTCCTTTTTCACCACAGCCATACCAGCATTTGTTATTATTTGATTTCTTGATGACTGCCATTTCTTTCTGGTGTAAGATTAAACCAAGTGTTGAATTTCTGTTTTCCTAATGGCAGTGATGTTGAATATTTTTCATATGTTTATTCATCATTTGTATTTTCTTCTTCTGAGAAGTGTCTATTCATTTCATCTGCCCATTTTTTGATGGGGTCTTATTTGGGGGTGCCTAATTTTTTGAGTTCTTTATAAATTTTAGACATTAGTCCTCTAAGGAATAACTGGCAACACTTTTCCTATTGTTTAAGTTGTCTCTTCACTTGACAACTTAAACAATAGGAAGCTTTTTAATTTGATATTAAAACATTTGCTGCTCCTTATTTTTTGTGCAATTAGAGTTTTGTTCAGAAAGTCCTTGCCTATGTTCTTTTTCATTTCTAGTTGCATTGATGAATCTTTTCTCTCTCTTTCTTTTGGTAAGTTTGACTAAGGGTTTATCTATTTTGTTCTTTGAAAGAACCAGTTCTTTGATTTGCTGATTCTTCGTATTTTTTAGTGTCAATTTCACTAGTTTCCAGTCTGATTTTTATGATGTCTCCTTAAATCAGTTTGGATTTGGACTGTTGCTGTTTTTTTAATATCTTGAGGTTCATCATTAGGCTATTTGAGCTCACTCTGTTCTTATGTTAGTATTGACTGCAATAAGTTTCCCTCTTAAGATTGCTTTCATTGTGTTTCATAGGTTCTAGTGTGCTAACTGGCACTGTTGTTTGATTCCAGAAATTGTCTAATTTCTTCCTTGATTTCTTCTGTGACCCAAGGGGTGTCCAGAAGTATGTTTTAAGTTTCCAGTTGTTTATAAATTTTTTGTGGTTTTCTGATTGCTTTCTACTTTCAATGCACAATAGTTTGATAGTAAACACATGGTGATTTTGATTCTTTTGTATTTATTTCAGCAGGCCTTGTAGACTAGTGTGGGTCCTATATTGGAGAAAGTTACTCATGCTGTTAAGACCATATATTCTAAGGGCTGGGAGTTTGGCTCAGTGGCTTAAGCACCTGCCTGGTAGGCACAAGGTTGTGAGTCTGATTCCTGATAAAAGTATATTCTGTTGTAGGGTAGAATACTCCATAGACATTTTTTAAGCTCATTTGTTTGAATGTGTTCAGCTCTGATATTTATTGATTTTTTGTTTAGTTGATCTATCTCTTTGTGAAAAGGGGGTATTGTGGTTATCCACTATAATTGTGTTGGTATTTGATCTGTTACATCCAGTTGTATTTATGAAGATAGATACTCCAGTCTTCAGTGCATATATATTTGTAATTGTTATCTCTTTCTGTTGGATTGTTCCCTTACCTAGTATATAGTGACTTTCTCTGTCTCTTCTGATCAATTTTAGCTTGATATTTATCTGAGAGTAAAACTGCTACTTGTGCTTGTTTTGGGGGCACTGATGCATGAAATATTGTTTTCCATCCTTTGTTTTTAGTCTATGCATGTCTTTTTGGGCTAGATGAGTTTCTTGCATGCAACAGACTATTGGATTCTGTTTTTTGATCCAGTCTACCAATTTGCATCTTTTAACTAGGGAGTTGAGGCACTTACAATTGAAAATTATTACTGAAAAGTACTGATTTATTCCTGATATTGCATTCTTTTTTGTTGATGACTCCTTTGTTTTTGTTTTGTTTTGTTTATCTATTTGCCTTGCTTGATGGGAGCAAGGTAGATTCTGTTGGGAGTCACTCAGTTGGATTGAAGGGTTAGTTCTGAGGTCTTACAAAGGTATTTGTGTGGGCAAGGATGGGATGTAGGAGGAGGGAGGTATATTTTGGAATTGAAGAAAGCTGTGAGGTTTTTGGAACCTGTTGCTATGTTTGTGTACCTGTAAAGTGGAAGAGAGTCAAGAGAAGACAAAGAGCTAGGTAAGATAAGGCAGAGCAAAAGGAATAGAATAGAGAAGACAGAAGATTATTTGAGAGGAGATTGGAGTAACTAAGAGAGCAGAAAACAGCAAACAAAAAAAAAAGAATTTTAAAAATGGGAGAAACAAAAAATAAGAAAATATTATTGCTACAGATGCCTAGAAATGAAAATAAAGAGGGAGGGAAAATAAACATCAACTAAATCGAAGCCAAAAAAACAAAACAAAACAAAATCAAATATTTCAACAAGAAAATGTGCATATGATTGCCATGTGACTACTGTGCCAAAAAGTCTGAGTGTTTGCACGATATCCTTCTTGCCTTAGTTGTGGTCTGATTACAGGTAGCCACACCAATTCCTCCTTTTCTCCTGCACTTAAAACCTGAGCTAACCCAGTCTGAACAATTCTCCCCTTCAGTCAGCAGGTAGAATCTGATGCTATCCCTGGGTTTGACTTAGGAACTGCCCCCCACCACCCCACCTTTGGTGCAATACATGGGCACATTCCTGTACCTACTGGGGTCCACAGGAGTCATGGAGCATGTTTTCAAGCAGACAGGGGTCTCCAGGAGTCAGCAGATGGGAGCACTCACCTGTAGGAGTCTACAGGGCCTGTTCCCTTATCTTCTCCCTGCCTAGGGTTGCGAGGTGGGGGGGTGTCCCTTTCCTGCAGTGAGCATGCATGAGGATGTTTTGAGACTATAGCATTCCCAGTATTTAGAGGAGAAGTCCAGATTGTAACTTCTTAAAGGAAAGAGCCATGTTTTCTTCATTTCTGTGCACAGTGTAATGATTGAATAATTTCTTGAACTGAATTCTCTTTTAAGTTTTCCAGTATCTAACTTTGGATATATGACTTGAACAGAATTGAATGCAATGAAAGAATTGTCTAAAATTTTCTTCATACTCTTCCTCTATTGTGTTAAAAATTCTATTACTAGATTATCTCCTATAATTTTTTAATTATTTAAATATCTCAGAGTAAGTAAGAGAGCAGTCTATCAAACATAAAAATAACACAAATGCCTCTGACCTGAAACATCAACTGACTCAAGAGCAAATCCTCCCTCTTCATTTGATAATAATGTTGTTTCATTCAGTTTTTCATTTTCGCGTAGACATATGTCATCTGGATTATCTGGTTCTACAAATTAATGATGCCATTAAAGTAACTATAAAAACATATGGTTATTTCTAAGCTGAAAGACTATATGAGAAGGTGAACATTAACTGAAGATTATATTGCTAACCGGAGCTATATTTGAGTTCTTAGGATCATGTATTTAATAGCAGTGCAGAGACTCAGAGATTATACAGTAGGGAATGCACAGTATTTGAGTGAGTAAATATCAGCACTCCTTTTGCACATGCAACATCTAAGGCTGGGATACAGTCACAGTGGAACTGAAAACAGTGGCAGCAAATACAATAAATGATGGATATAAATTTGATATGTTGATATTTACATTCTGTTAAATCACACTGATTTATAACAAACTATAAAATTTTATTGCCTAACTTTTCTTGTATTTTCAACTCCTATGATTGCATTAGAAACCAAATACAACACTGAAAATTGTGAAGAATCAAAATAGAGCAAATTGTACTTTTAATTTAATTTTTTAAATTTTTTTTGTACTTTTAATTTTAAAGAAAAATCTTTCTAAAAGACCTCAAATCATCTGAAGTATTTTTGTAAGGATTTCAAGTGGGAAAAATATCCCATCTTTGAAATTTCCCTCAGAAGTATACAAATTGTCAAGCAATACCATTTATTTATTTATTTATCATGCAACATGTTATTTTTAGGATTCAACAGTCCAGTATTTGGGCAAAGTATTTCAGTCTGGGTTAAAATATCCTTCATTGTGCTTTTCACAGAACCTAAACCTCAGCACCATGGGAGGCTGAGATAGGAAGATTATGAGTTTGAGCCAGTCTGGGCTCTTTTGCAACTTAACGAGACTGTCTCTCTCAGTCAGTCACTCACTCACGTCCTCAAATGATTAGTCAATCAGTGGGGGATGTAGCTCAGTGCACAGACCCTAGGTTTAACAGCTATACTACAAAAGAAAACAACTTCCTATTTCTTGTTGTCTAAAATCAGACTAAAAGAGTTTGAGGGATAATATTCTTTTATCTTTTACTATATTGTACTGCTACTTAAATGTAGAAGTTCTAAGGCTTAATTCAAATAAATATCTGTTAATTTTCTACACAGAGGAAAATTTTAACATACCCATTATTGTACTGGGAGGCTCACAAGGCAAGGAAACATCTCTGATTAAATGCATGTCTTCTAACAGGATGTTCTCATCATCTTGCAATAGATTGTCTTGAAAAACACAACACATACTTTTGTCATATAAACTCGAATCCGTCATTTGTTTACACATTTATCAACATTGCTTTATGTAAGGTATTGTGAAGAGACTAGATATAAACTAAAAAAATTTATAATATATATTTAATATGATAGCAACCTTTAAAATACACATTTAGTTTTCCCATTTTTGTCTATACTATTTCTACAATTATAATACACAAATAAAATGCTAGATTCCTTAGCAGTCCTACAACTAGTGTTAAAGAAGAAAATGCTTCCCAGCATATAATGTAATGTATTTTGTGAGTGATATACTGATCTCACTCTTCCCTTCCAAAAAATTAGGAAATTATAAAAATAAAAATGTGCAGTAGTTTCCAACTTCTATGGAAAATGTATTTAAACAGATGGCTATTAGGGCTACCTGAAATATGCCATAGACTTTTAAGAATTGTGTAAAAAATGAGTTGACCTTCACAGAGGATATTTGAAATTTTAGTTTCATGTAATATATTATTATATTATAGTAATTTGATTGAATATTTGATTTTGATACGGCCAGACAGCATACCAATCATTTCTCCTGCAGATCCTTCATCTCCAAATCCATCTCCACTGTCATAGAACAAAAATTTTTCTTCAGTGAGACTTCTAGGACTATGTTCAACTAAATGACCACTGGAGTTCAGTAATACGTTGTCATCGAAGAAACTATGTCTTCTGAGAATTTCAGGTTCTTCCCCTAAAAAATATATATATCATTAATGTTATTAATCATAAAAACAAACAATTTTAGGGTTAGAAGGAAATTGAGATGTTATCTAGTTTAATCACCCTCATTTTGTATAGAAGAAAAATGAAAGTTGAAAAAATAATCACTCAAATTATTCAACTAAAGTCAGTTGGTTAATCAGCAGAGATTAGCATTCTAGGAAAATTATAAATTTGAGAGTTCAGTCAGGGCAATTTAATGACTTTGTCAAAAATTAAAATCTCAAAATAAAAAGTGATAGGGATAAAAAAGTTTTGCACTTCAAAAGAAATCACCAAAAGAGTGAAAAGAAAACCCAATGAATGGGAAAGAACTTTAGCCAGCTGTCCCTCAGACAAAGGACTTATATCTAGAACATATAAAGAACTGGAAAACAGGCCCCCCAGATTCAAAGACCCACTCCAAAAATGGGCATCTGAGATGAACACGCACTTCTCAGATGAAGAAATACAAATAACAAATAAATACATGAAGAAACATTCAGCATCACTGGTCATTAGAGACATGCAAATTAAAACAATACTGAGACTCCATCTCACTCCAGAAAGAATGACTGCCATCAAGAAATCAACCAATAACAAATGTTGTGGGGGGCTGTGGGGAAAAAGAAACATTTCTCCACTGTTGGTGGGAGTGCAGACCTGGTGCAACCACTGTAGAAATTAGTGCAAAGATTCCTCAAAAAGCTAGGATTGGAAGTCTCATTCAATCCAGCTATTCCCCTTCTGGGTATTTTCCCAGAAAAACTGAAAATGTCATGCTACAATGATATATGTGTACCCATGTTTATAGCAGCACAATTTGTAATAGCTAAATCTTGGAAACAACCCAAATGCCCATCAAATGCAGAATGGATAAAAAGATGTGGTATTTTTATATGATGGAATATTACTCAGTTATCAAAAAGGATACTCTTGAGGCTTTTATAGGTAAATGGAGGCAACTTGAGACCATACTCGTAAGTGAAATAAATCAAACTCATATTTATAAGTATCATACTGTCTCCCTAGTGTAAAAAAATAAAAAACCTGAAAGATTAATAAGATCCAAAATGTACAACAGATATAATAATGAAAGGGAAAGAAATGCTCAAAAGGAAAGAACAACTGGGATAAGGGAAAAGACAAAATGAAGAAAGGAAAATATTACATGTATGTAGGTATATATATAAATGTATGTATGTATATGTATGCAAGATAGGTAACTATACTACTAATCCCTGTTAGTTCATCAAAAAGAACAGTTTGTGCTGTCACTATTTGATTGTTTGATCATTTTTTATGCCTAGATCTTGCAACCTGAACAGCTACTTCTAAGATAACAATATGCAACAGATTATTGTTAATTTCCAACTATTCTTTTTTTGAAATTCTGTATCATTTATCCTTTTTTCTGTTCTGCTTTTTAAAATAAAAAAAAAGTGATAGAGATATAGCCCAATGCAAAGGCTCTGGGCTCAACTCCTAGCACTGGGAAAAAAAGCATACAACACAGTTGATAAACAAGGCGATAAATTGGAAGAGGTTTTTGAAGATAGGCAAAGGAGTTTGATACAGTATCACAGGAAGCCAATGTACTTAAGTAGTGGAATGTGATATGGAAAAATGAAATTTAAAGACAATTGTTTGCAGTGATGTAGAAAATGTAGAAAGAGAATGGAGTAAGATTTGCAGGAGGGCAGTACAGTACTCCAGGCCTTTGTTATTGGTGAACTACATTAGTATAAATAGAAAGAAAACCTAAGAGTCATTTCAGATTAAAAAAAAAATCATTACTAGTATGGAACTAAGAAAGTGTAGTTGAAAGCAATCCTAAAGTTTCAGGCATGAAGAAAAATAGAATTTACAAGAAATTTTACATAGTGTTGTGGCCAGGAAAGTATACAATTACATGTCTAGGTATAGTTAAGAGATCCATTCTAGTCAAAGTATGGTGTGTGGACTGGTGCTGGTCCATAATAAATACAGTAATTAGAAGTAAATGTTTAGAATGATTTATAGCAATTTGACAGAATAATTTTATACATGTTGACTAATAAAAATTTAAGATTTTATTCTGATTTTTAAATTATTAATTTTAAATTAAATTTTCTACTAAAATGAAATTTTAATTCACTTCAAATTTTAGGAATTTATTGAATTTATACAAAAATAAAATAATATAGACAAATTAGAAATAGACAAAAATTATAAAAACAGTTCTTCAACACAGATGTTTTGAGGTTACAGAAAGAGAGGGAGAATGAGAAGTTGAGGTAGATATGTAGTTCAAGTATTACTTCCTTGACTCTCCCCTGAGCCAAGACAAGTTTAGGCCATTCTTGTGCTATGCTGTTTTGGGCAGTATAAGAAATTCAAAGATGAACATGTACAGATCAACCCTCATAGAGTTTGTACACCAGCACAGAAGGCATATAAATATCATGACACAAGACAGAGAGTGGCACACATCAGAAAAAAAAGAAAAAATACTATATAGTGGAATCATAGCATGTCACTTCAATTTTAAAGTACATTCACTTTGCCCAAACATTTTAACGTTTAAAATCAGTTTCTATCTTATAATCTTAATCTGTATATACAGTGTGGCAGTATTTCCTCCTCCTCACTCCCTAGTTGATTAAAATCTGTTATTTTACAACTAATAGTCATCTATATTGGAGGAAATATGATATTTAAAGGTATTTTATATAGCATACATATAAAACCTTGTGTGAACGTTAACTATACCAACTATCTACTTGCATGTCTCTCTCCCAGCCTGAAGTTCTGTGACAAGAACTGCTTCTTCTTTTTTTTTTTTTTTTTGGTACTGGGAATTGAACTCATAACCTTGTGCTTGCCAGGCAGGTGCTTATGCCACTGAGCTATATCCCCAGCCCAGAACTGATTCTTTTAAACGTTGGTACTTGCCTGTGTTTATGATAGCATCTAATGTATTATAGAGTATTCAATAAATAGTTATACACTGAGAAAGAAAGTATACTCTAAGAATATCTTACAATTAACATCTGTACTAGAAAAAGGTGCAAAAATTTTGGGGAGAATTATACTTACACAAACATTCATTCTATACATATTTCTGCAGGTATTGTTTCAATATAAAAATATAAATATAATTGATTATGACTTATAATTTTAATTTTTCAAAAATTCTCACCAGAGTTATCAGTTTGGAAAAGTAGATCATTGCCATACTGTTCTCTAAGTGTAATTTCTTCAGGTCTGCTTTGATTCTGAGTGAACTGCTCTGAAATATCAATCACACTACAGAGAAATGTTAAGATTAAGGAAAGCATACAAACAGATCATAATGATTTGACAGTACACTGAAAAGGCCTAAAACAAAAAGCAGATTTTATTATACAAATAAAGAAAATATTTCATTTTCTCAATAGTACTGTGTATTGACATATATACAGTCTCCATATTGACAGGTCCAATGATCATTCTCAGTTTTTATCTTATTTGTGCTAGCCAACAGCATTTGAAATAGATGTTTACTCCTGCAATGGCAGAATGTTTGTGCCCCTCTCATCTATAAGTTGAAATCTAATCATCAGTACAGAGGTATTAAAAGGTGAGGCCTTTGGTAGATGACTAAGTCTTGAGGGCTCTGCTTTATAAATGGTATTAGTACCCTTATCAGGTCCCAAAAAGCTGCACTGCTCCTTCCACCATATGAGGACATAGTGAGAAAACTGCCATCTATGAGCCAGGAAGCAGATCCCCCATCACTGAATACACTGGCATCCTGACTTCAAACTTTCCAGGCTTTGGGGAAATTATAACAAATAAATTAAATTGGCCAATTTATAAACGACAGCATTTCATTGCACACAGTGCTGGATATTCGGTAGTCTAAGATCAAGGCTTCAGCAGATTCAGTATCTGGTAAGGATCTGTTCCTTATAGATGGCGCCTTCTTGCTGTGTCTTCAGGTGGTAGAAAGCGTCTCAAGCCTCTTTTATAATAGCACTAATCTCATCCCTGAGGGTTCTCTGCCCTGGTGACCTAATCATTACCCAAAGGTTCTACCTCTTACTATGATCACTGTTGGGATTAGGTTTCAACATCTGAATTTAGGGAAACACATAATTTAGACAATTACGGATGTGCTACATGTCATTTCCAAAACCTAACTTACTTCCTTCTCTTGCCCCTTTTTAAACTTGCCATTCCCTAGTGATCCTAATTTTATTAAGTGGTAACTCCATTCTCATATCGAAAATCATAAGGCATCCTTTACTTCTTAGAGCCACACATCCAGTTCATCAGCAAATCCTATTGGCTCTGATTTCTACACATATCTGTAATTTGACTGCTACCACCTTGATAAGATGATGGTAAGAACTGATCACAGATACTGTCTTGTTTCACCTGGACTTCTTACTCTAATACTTTCATATGTTCCCTGCTTCCTCTTTTTCCCCCTTATAGTAAGAAGCCAGAAAGAGCATGTTGAAAGCAACCCAGTCCCAGTCATTTCCCTATTCAAACTCTCCTGTGCTTCTTCTCTAAGTGAAATAAGTCTTACTGCAGCCTCATACTAGTTCTCTGACCTCAGTTATATACCACTCAAGCCCCTCACTGACTCCATTCCAGTCTCACTTGCCTCCTTGTTGTTCCTTGAAAGCATCGAATGGGCTCTGTCTTAGGTCCTTTCCACTTGCTCTAGCCAGGAGTTTTCTCCCACATTATTAAATGATTGGTTCTTTTATTTCTTTTAGATTTCTGTTCTTATCAGAAAATTCTTTCCTGACCATTCATTATTTTCTATTTTGCTTCATACTAGATCATCTAGTTGTTTCCTGGCATATTGTATACTTATGTTTGTTTAATGTCAATCTACTCCAACTAAAGTATATGATCTATGAGGCCAGGAGCTGTATTTTATTCATCGCTATTTCCTCAATGCTGAGAACAGTGCCTGACACAGGAAAAGCACACAATGAATATTTATTGAATGGACAGATGAATATGCTGACAATATTATAAATTCTATTTGATGAATATAATGATAAATTTTTGTTGGTGCACTTTGATATTTCACATTAAATTTAAGTCTGTAAATTATATGTATACTTGTTCAGTTGTTAACTACATTTCATTTGCCTTCCTGAAATTTAAAGAGGACAACAATAAAATATCAATGAAATCAAATTGAAGGAAAGTAAACAAAATAATTTACTTTATATTATGGTTGTCAAAATCATAAAATTCTTCTGGTAATGTAATAGCATTGTAAGCTGCTTCAAAACTCTCTTTTGGGAGGTCAACCAGTCCTGAAAAAAGTTAAAAAATCACATTTAACATGTAATGATGCAGTATAAAACAAGAAACTCCCCCAAAAATCTTTATTTTCTCTCCTTGGACCTCTTTGCTAGTCTCTTTAACTGGTTTCCCTTATTCACTTCTGTCCCTCTGCGGTCTATTCTCCATAAAACAGTAATATTTTCCAAAAGCAAACTGATCAGATACCTCTCAAAAAACAGTTTAGCAACTTCCCCAGTACATTTTAATAAAGCAAGATGTCTAATTGAGGCTTTTCTAGCCCTGCCAGCCTATCAAGCATCACATGAGGACGTTCGCCTCCGCACTCATTGTACTTTCTCTAGACATACTAGCCCTATTGTTCCCTGAAAAAATCAAGTATGTTGTCATCAAAAGACTTTTGCTCTTGCCATTTCACCTGTCTGTTATGCCATTCCATGTGGAACTTACTACATGGCTGGATATTTCTTACTTTACAAGTTAAATTCTATCACTCAAAAAGGTTTTTTCTAACTTCCCTAACTAAAGTAAACTTCTCTGTTATTTTATTGCAATGCTCTATTTATTTTCCTTCACATCACTAGCACAGTCTGTAATTATTGTGGTAACTTTTAAAAGCTTTTTCATGATCTGATTTCCTCACCAGACTGAAAGGTACCTTATTTACCTTGTCTGTCCTTATATGCCAGAGCCTATCATCATGTTTGACACAAAGTATAAGATCAATAAATATTTGTGGAGTATATAAATGAAATAATAAGAAATGAATCTTATTTGATATAAATTTAATTAGAGATTATAGAAATATTTTAAAATATAGAAGACAAAAAAAAACCCTATCAATCCTGATTCAACAAAAGTTGACTGAGGGAATAGTATGTGCAAGGCACCAAGATAGATACCGTAAGAGATTCAGAAAGTGGACACGACAAAGATGCTTCCTTCAGAAAGCCTAAAGATTAGTGACAGCAGAAAGACTGGCACCTAAATAACCATGATCCAACATGGAAAATGATGAATGTCTTAAAAGTGGAACAAATACTATACACACTATATTTTGAAAACATTGTATTTATGTCACATAAATTTCTAGCATTTTGGCATGTCTAGGTATTTTGATAGTATTTCATAAATAGCATGCAATTTAAGAGTCTTGTGTATTATTAAAAATGCCAATTATTGGTATTTTTGTCAATTATACTATTTCTAATTTCATTCATAAAGACAAAACAGATACAACAAACTAAATGATTCATTAAAATGGAACACCAGAGTTTTTCATGTAAGTTGTGATTTAAAACGTATTTCTTATGTAATACATAGGAACATTACAAATTTTAGAAACCAAACCTTTTCCTGCAAACATAGGAAAAGAGTAAGGAAAATAATACAATTTATCCTTAATGATGGAAACTTAGATTCAGTCATTCACTCTAATCACCTGAATTACAATTTACTGCCAAATGAAAGGCCCCACCCAACTAAACAGGCAAAAGGGTACCAAGAAAAGGGAGACAAATTAACATTGCACGTGTACCTGGGCGGAACGTCATCTTCATTTTAAGAAATGCTTCACTGCAGTCTGCCAAAAGATATTTTGCCTTCCTATTATAGATTCGAACAACTCCCAAAAGAAGGTGTCCTGAAGTTCGAAGTGCAATGTTCACCTTTTGATAATTTTAAAATTAGAATAAAAGTTAGGTTCATAAATCCTATTCTTTGAAAGTTACTGAAATTATAAGAAGTTCTCTTTGAAAAAGACATGTCTTATTCTTAATCACTTAAATTTTATTTCTCCTTGTAAAATGATTAACTTTTTTTTTGCTTATTTTATAAAAATGATCTAATGTGGCATTTAAGTGACATGTACTGCTATGAATACTGCAGAAAGAAGATAAATTCTGTAGTCAGGCATACTGGGGTTTAAGCCTTAGTTCAGTTGCTGAGGTTGAGTCATGTAATCTTCATGAACTTCAGTTTAATAAAAATGGCTACAATTTATTTTGTACCCATCAATGGCCTAAGAGCTTTTCATATGTTAATTTCTTTAACTTTGACAAAAATGTCTATTCATAAAAGAAAAAAATCTGTCTACTGAGATATATTAAGTGGCAAGCCCACAGTAATACGGCTATTAAGTGATGAAGCAAGGATTAAATATAAATTTGGACAATTTAAGAGTGCACACTATCACTTTGCTGGGGCTAAAGGAAGCCAAAGAACCTTTAAGAAGGATTAAATAAATGAATAAAGATTAATAACATGAAGTCTAGGCCAATGCCTAACATATAGTAATCTTTAAATTATAATTCATCCTCTCAAGCAGATAAATACTTAAACTATAAAAATATTAAGATATTTTAATGCAAATCCTGATAGCTGGTTTATAGTTTTATAATGAATGAACACAGTATTTTATGTTATTTTTTGTTTATAATCAATCCTTTCTTTCTACCCTCCCCATTCATTATTTTCTAGAAGTATTAATTAGGTACCTACTATATACACAGAGAACAAGATTACAAAATATATATAAAACAACCTTTATACCTCAGGCTCTAATCTATTTATGATAAATACATGAACAAATAACCAACAGAAACCAATATATATTTATGTTCAGACAATAATTGCTATAAGGCATTAAAAGACAATCTGAGAAGTACAATTGTCTTGGAAATTTATTTAATGATATGAATGTATTTAAATTTCTTTCCTCTACCGAAGTTATGGCAATACAAATTATCATTTTAATTAGTAACATACCTTAGGTGAAATAATTTTTTCAATGGTTATCTCTAGATTACATTCAAATACATGGGCCTTTGTGAGTTTCTTCTCCCAGTGAGCTGCAAGCCATATTTTGGCCAGTGGCCCTCGCCTACTCATAAGCACATGAGTATAGAACATGTTGCCTGTGTTTCTTAGTTACACTTAATGAACTAGAGAGAACACAAAAATACATTTAGAGCCAGTGATATAGCTCAGAACCTGCCTGGCGCAAGATCCTGAGTTGGATTCCTGGTTCCAAGTATACATATATGTATGGTATATTATACATATATAATATATATAAAAAATAAGTAATTATATATATAATTTGAAACGATAACAAAATCAGTACTATTTCATGACAACAGTTTTAAATTCTATAAAATACCATTAAGATTATCAACTAAGCCGGGCGTGGTGGCGCACGCCTTTAATCCCAGGACCCTGGAGGCTGAGGTAGGAGGAGCGTTGTGAGTTCGAGGCCGGCTTGGGCTACAACGCGAGCCCAAGGCCGGCCTGAGCTACATAGTGCGACTCTGCCTCAAAAAACCAGGGCCGGGAGTTTGGCTCAGTGGCTCAAGCGCCTGTCTGGCAGGTGCGAGGTTGTGAGTTCAATCCCCAGTGCCGCAAAAAAAAAAAAAAAAAAAGAAAAGGAAAAAAAAATTATCAACTAATTCAATATATTATTCAATTCAAAGTATTTTCTTGCAAAAAAGACAGTCTTTATAAAATCTTAAACAGCTGACGGAGCACTAGCAGATTATGAGCCACACCTGGTTTAAATGGATCATAACAGTGAGCCCTTTGAGCACAGCCGGCAGCTCATCAGTCTCATAAATGGACATAACAAAGGACCTCCCTTAGGCTTTATTTTATCCTATGTAGGATTTCCATTCTCTTTAACTGAATATGGTTAGATAAATAAAAGAGGAAGGCTCAAAAATAAGAATCACACATAGGAAAGAATAAGAAAAGGCCGACAAAGTATGGAATAAGAAATTTACAAATTTGAGAATGATTGGATCATTTTCATACTCAAGTGTTGAATGTAACTGTTCTCTTCAAGATGCTCTGATTTATTTATCACTATAATTTGTTGAAGTTAAAAATAACAGAATTCCAAATTACTATAAAGTCAAGAGCTAAAAAAGAAAAATCAAGAAACTAGAAAAACAGTCAGAAGACCAAGAAAAGAAACAAGACTCTAACTTAAATGTTTCGAAAAACGGTATAAGAAAATAATTTTAAAATAGAAGAAATCAATGTACATTTAAACTGTACTACTTAAAAAAATTTAAGGCTTTATGAGGAAGCTACAAATGAGAAGGGATGTTTTATGATACTTTGGTTGACCCCAAGAGAATAAAATTATTGTTTACATATAAGTCATTTTAAACTGCCACTACGAAAACTTCTATTTAAACTTTCGATAAAAGAACATTGAGCCAAAATGAACACAAAAACAAAGCCAGTCACAGAATTAAAAATTTAGGTGAACTTTGATCAATGCCCATTTCTACCACGAGAATTAAATCATTACACCCAAACTGAAGATTATGCAATTGACCAAACCACATCCCCCCATGAGACAGAGATTTTGAAGTTTATGGCTTGTGCCTTAACTGGCTCCACTTTTCTCCTTTCTACTGCACATGTTTTGGTATCTTGGAATAATATTCAATTTACCTTCTAAAATTGCTCTTCGCCCCGCGCGCGAGTACTTTCAATGTAATATCCTGAAAGGGTGGAGTGGCACATACCTGTAATCCCAGTACTCTGGGAGATTGAGGCAGAAGGATCACAAGCTCGAGCCCAGCGTGGTCAATTCAGCGATTTAGCTAGATCCTGTATCAAAAAAAAAAAAAAAAAAAAAAAAAAAAAAAAAAAAAAGTTGAGGATTTAGCTGAGGGGTGAATGTCCTAGGTTCAATTTCCAAGTATCACCAAAAAACAAAACAAAACAAAACAAAAAACAGCATACACACACACAGAAAACCCTCAAAACCTAAGTCTTGTGATTTAGTATTCCCGAGACACGATTTTCCTGAGCAGACACTACCCACCACACACACTCCTGTCAATATCCGCTGGGATGAGACAAAAAGTAGGAGGCAGTGACTGAGCGCCTGGGGTTGCGGCTTTGGGGGTGGCAGGTGAGGACGGAAGGAAGGGGCGCAGAGAGGAGCGCGGGGGAGCGAGCCCAGCCAAGAGGTCGCGACCCTTCGGAGCGGCTAGCATCGGGCGAGGGGCGAGGAACGGAAGGCGCTGCGAGTTTCCAGGGCTGGGAACAACCGGGGCGGAGTGGGGCGGTCGTCAGGGTCAAGGGCTCCCTCCACAGCCGAATTCCTCAGGGGGAAACTGAGGCCAGAGCGGGGCCCTCAGGGCGCGCGCAAGGAGACCCCGAGGCCTCCCTCAGGCCGGGTCTGTGAGGCTGGCGCCGCGAGCTGAGGGGACCGTGAGGAGCAGGGGCGGCGCGTGCGGGGATGTGGGTGCCCGCAGTCCCATCACCCAGCCCGCCTCCTGCTCTTGCAGCGCGCCCGGCCTCCCAGACTGAACCCTACTTTCAGCGCAGAGACTGAGGCGAGGCGCGCCGGAGCCGGCCTGTGAGGAGCTACCCAGAGCACTAGTCAGCTGTGAGGCACAGAACTCCAGCGCCACCAGAGGTCCGCGGTGCGCGGTGGGGGCGTGGCGTGGCTGTGGGGCGGGAACTGGGTGTGGTTTAAATAGGGTATACCGAGAGGCGGGGGCTTGGTGAGGGGGCGTGGGGCGGGACTGGGGGCGTGGCTGACGAGGACCCAGGTGGCGAGGGCAGGGCGGTGAGGGGCGGGGCGCCCGGGCCTAGCGCGCAGACTCAGGTGTTCTGCCGGCGCGCTATTAACAACCTCCGCGGCACCTGTGAAACAAGGCAAGGACCCGGCCTGAGCGCTGTGTTCCGCTGCCGAACGTGAATCTTCCATTTGATTTCCGAAATCCTTATGATGCAGTCCAGTCATTTTCATTTACTAGCTAGAGGTCCCTGAGAAAATTAATCCCTCAACCTCAGTTTTTCTCATCTGTAAAATGGAAAGGATAAAAAAGTACCTGTGTCACAGGATATTGTAAGAAATAAATAACACGAAGTGTGTACACAGCCTGCAGTATGTACTTAATAAATTTAGCTATTATTGGTATTATTTTTTAAAAGACCAACCTTTTGGGGACAGCAAACATTTTCCAGCTCAGAATATCAAAGCTTTCAATAGCAGAAACCAGTTGCTAAGATTAGAGAAAAACCATACTACAGCACGAGAATCCTAGGCCGGTTTGTCCCCTTGAGCTTCATAGTAAACAAATGGATCTTGGAACAGTAATGATATCCAGTGGAAGGTTATTGAGAAAGTCCAGATTGCTTGCTGGGCATTTTAGTAGGCTGCCTCATTCACTTTTAAACAACCTCACAAAGTAGTTATTAATCTTGCCTCTTTGAGGATAGAGAAAAGGTCTGGAGGAAAAAAAAAATCCTGTTCAAGGTCATGTAGTTGAGAATAGTAAAGACAAGATTCAGACTCAAGTTTAGTCTTCATTTTTCCACCTCAGAGGATGATGTCACAGTGGCTACTCACCCAGACATCGGAGAGACACACTTCGTGCCACTTCATGTCTATTTTAATGTTGACGCATCAGCGAGTCCACCACTCCACCTTCAAAAATGATTTTAATGTCTTTATTTCTCCCTACCTCTTCCATTCTACCTTAGCCCAAGTCAGCCATCTCCTAGGAAAGCTCTAATAGCCTCCTAAGTGGCCTCTTTTAGTCTTTTTCCTCCTGAAAACCCATTCTCCACATTGAAGTCACCAGAGTATTTAAAAAATAAGAATCAAAGCCTGGCGTGGTGGCGTACTCCTTTAATCCCAGCACTCAGGAGGCTGAGGTAGGTGGAGCGTTGTGAGTTCGAGGCTGGGTTGGGCTACAACGTGAGCACAAGGCCAGCCTGAGCTACATAGTGCGACCCTGCCTCAAAAAACTGGGGCTGGGTGTTTGGCTCAGCAGCTTAAGTACCTATCTGGCAGGCGTGAGGCTGTGAGTTTGATCCCCGGTGCTGCTAAAAAATAAATAAATAAATAAAACAAAAAATAAGAATCAAATTAGTACCCCCAATCTCCTTCTTTAAAGCCTCTTTAAAGCCTTCCTGTGGCTCTTGGAATAAAATTTAAGCCCCTTTTCAGCAACTACAAGGTCCCATATAATCTCCCTTATACTTACTATTATGCTGTCATTTCATATAAGTCTGTTTACCTTAATAATTTTCGGCTTCACAACACTCTTTGTACAACCCCATCTAAAGAGGTGGGAGAAACATCAGTGTGTTCACATGGCCATGTGTCTCTTTAAACTGTGCAGAAATAATATGTTTTCCGGTGATTCTTTAAGATTGATATCTCTTTCCACTCCATCTATCACAATGGCAATGGAGTACCTAAAGGATGTGGCTAAGGCAGAGTTAAGTGTATGTTTAATTTAGGTTCAGAAAGATCTATTTATGTGGTCCATGGTCACTTCCTTGTATGGTTAAGTCATTGCTATCCATCTCAGTGCAGGAAAGGCTTCCAGGAACTTGGCTAATGCCCCCCATCCTCCATGTGACTGAGGAGGCAGGGCCATAAATTATGTTAGTGCCCAGCTTCAAGAGTACATACAATGCACACAGAAATAGGAAACAAGACTCACAACATATAGAATCGGAAGCTAGTCTATGGAAAATTCTTCCAATCAGCACACATGTTAAGTGTAAACAAAGGATTTGGTTCGCATCGAAGCTCAGTTTAAGCAGCTTTTCCCCTGGAATCTCTGGCAGTGCAGCATGTATAGTTATAAATGCACTCCATATTTTTATTCCCTTCTCACAGGAACTGCACAGACCAAAACATATCAGTCTTGTGTATAGAGCACAAACATGTGGCAGTAATACATCTTCCTTGGTATATATGCTTTAGTGATTTCTGGTGCCTACAGCTGAAATGTCCTGTAGGTCATAACAAAGTAATAATTCATTCAGAGGAACAGTTATGTTTTGAAACAAAATAATGAAAAGACCCTTGGATCATTTGATAATCTAACTAATTAAAAGCAATTAACTATATAAATGAATTGGAAAAAAATTAATTTTCTCTAGTATTTTATATGAAATATTGACAATTGATGAGTAAAATATAGAACTCATAAAACATCACTATAATATACAACTCATAAAACATTACCAATGATAAACTAGTTAATGTACTGTCCACTGAAGGAATATTTAAAATTAATCACTATGCAGTAAGACTTAGAGGCTGTATATGAAAAAACTGAGAGGTTTTCCCCAAATTTGATACTAATCCTAGAAATTTACATGGCATGGAGCTTTGCAAATTACAGAATTATTTAACATACCTACTTAAAAAGTTAATCAGCTTGGTAAAATGACGGAATTATCTCCCTAGTCTCCTTATAGAAAATAATATCACACAGTCATTGGCTTATAACCAAATAAGCAAAAAATATACAACAAAAAATGTACAGAAATTATTATAGACTCATGCCACACAGTTTATTGGTAAAATATTATGCTACATTTCTACATTGTATAAGGTGATATTTGTCAACTTTTAAAATTTCATAATTTGTTATTTTTCTCATTAAAAAAAAAAATTCTTGTCCTAACTTTGCCCTATATCTGTGATTTTGTATTTTTTCCCATGGTACTGGGGATTGAACACAGGGCTTGACACATGCCAGGCAAGCACTCTACCACTAAGCTATGTCACTAATCTTTTCAATTTTATTCTGAAGTTTTGATAAGTTGCCCAGGCTGCCTTCAAACTTGTGATCCTCCTTCCTCAGTGATCCACCCCCATGCCCTGGGATTATAGGCATACACTACCATACCCAGCTATCTTCTTTACCTTAAGTAATACAATAATTTGTATAAACTTTAGGCCCCACAAATTTGGATCTGTTCCTGCTTAGCCCTCTCCCTTATGGTCACTAGGCTCCAGAAAGATTGAATAACTTCTGTGCCTATGACTTAGGAAGTTCCTGGAACATATAGTATCAGAAATATATTTGTAAATGAATGAGTGATTGATTAAAAAACTGGGATGCTAGAGTGTTAACCGAATGAAACCACGAATATTGTCTGTTTTATTTATTGCTGCATCTCCACATTCTGAACAGTGCCTGGCATACAGCACATGGACAGTGATTATTTGTTTGTTTTTGATTTTTAACAAATCCAAGGTTGTTGAACTGCAGACAATGCTTCTCTCCATTGCCCCCTAATTATTCCCAGTTTACAGGCACGGTGGTGCACCTCGTCAAGATCCTCTCTACATCTCTGAGAAGCCTCATTTTCATTTTAGTTAAACTTAAATGGAGGATTGGAGGAGAAGAAGTGACTTTCCCCAGGTCACTCAGTCAGTGAAGTTTAAAGCCAGCTCTCCTGGGACCAGGAATTCTTCACGGCCCTGCTGCAAGGATGCCCCATAATAGGACAGATAGGTTGGTGGATTCCCTGAACGATAACTTTACACGGACACTAGGTGGCGCCCTCCCACAGTGTACAGCAGTTACCCTCATCTCTGTGGGACGTGGTAAGAAGAAAAACCATCTGTCAGAGGCCCAATTTTGAATGCCAGTTTCATTTGTTTTCAGTCTTGCATTTGCTTCCTCGGGTACTGGTCTTTGGGTCTCAGTCTTCTATCAAATGGAAATATTTACCAGGCAGATCTGACAGGGTAATTCCTCAGTATCCTTGGGAGTTTGGTTCCGGGACTTCGACAAATACAAAATCCTACACTGTTCAAGTCTCTGAAATAAAATGATGTAACATTTGCATATAAATTATGCACATCCTCATATATATATATATATATATATATATATATATATATATATTTGTTTTTTTGTTTGTTTGTTTTTTTTGGTGGCACCAGGGGTCAAACTTACATTACAACCTCACACCTGCCAGACAGGTGCTTAAGCTGCTGAGCCAAACTCCTGGCCCTTGTTTTTTGAGGCAGGGTCGCACTATGTAGCTCAGGCCGGCCTTGCGCTCACGTGGTAGCCTAAGCCGGCCACGAACTCACAACGCTCCTCCTACCTCAGCCTCTCAAGTGCTGGGCTTAAAGGCGTGCACCACCATGCCTGGCTTCCTCCTGTATATTTAAATTATTTTGAAACTATTTATGATACCTAATACAGTGTGAGTGATAAATAAATAGTTGTTACGTTCTAATATTTTAGGAATAATGACAAGGAAATGTCTGTATGTGTTCACAACAGACGCAATTTTCTTTTCTGAGTATTTTCTATTATTTGTTGCTTGGATCCACTGATGCAGATGGAGGGCCATGTGTAAGATTCTTAGCCCTACACAAGGGCCAGAGAATGATTGCCAAGGAGAATGAGAAGGAAATTCCATTTTGTTGATCTTCATCTATGGTAGGATGAAAAAATTCCTCACATTCTAACATCCTAACCACTAGAACCTGTGAATGTTATATAGAAAAAAAATGGGGGAAGTTCTTTGCAGATGTCAGTAAGTTAAAGATCTCGGTGAGGAGAGATTATCCTAGGTTATCTGACAGGCCCTGAAAGCAATCGTTTGAAGCTTCATAAGAGGTAGAGAAAGGGAGATCTTACACACTGAGTAGAAAGCTGTCAGATGACACCTACAGAGACTGGAGTGATGAGGTCTCAAGTCAAAAGGCATTTGCAGATACCAGACACTTGAAAATCCAGGAGAGGCTCCTCCTTAAAGTTTCCAGAGGGAGTTCAGCCTGACAAACACCTTGCTGTTGGCCCAGTACTAATTTCAGTCCAGTGAAACAAGAGAAGAAAGTGGTTTGGGAAAGTTTGGGCAAAACAGGACAGGGTGGTAGAGTAGGGCAGAAATGCTACCCATGAACTCGGGCTCAGGATTTCTGGGAGTAGGGAAGGATGTGCTGGACTGGGGATACTAAATTCTGAGTCTGCCTACTGCCCAGGAGGGCTCCAGAGTTCTCATCTTGGGGTCTCTCTCATATGCACAAAGACCACCTTGCCCAGACCCCTCCAGAAGGAGAGCAAAGGGGCCACGAGAGCCTGGCATCTCTGCCTTCTCTCTCTGCAGCATACCCCTCTCTGCGGTGGCTAACTGGAAGAACAATATTGTCCTGATAAGAGGTCTGCATAGGCAGAAGAAGGACCTGAAATTTAATGTCACCACTGCCTTTCACTCATCCAGTACTCTGGGCAACTTCACTCCCCTAAACCTCTGTTTCTTCATCCAAAAAGTGGAGATAAAAAAATCACCCTTGAAGAGATGTTGAGTGCAATAAGATTTCTTCACTGTTTTGTATGGTGCAGGAAGTTAAAGAAGATGATTGACAGTCAAAAGAATAGCATACATACAGCTGATATAGACCTCATTGGCTGACAAGGACCCTGTTAACTCATTTATTCCTCACAGCAAACCCAGGGTGTAGGCAATACCAGCAGCTCCATCTGAGACACCTTCACACTGAGGCCCAGAGAGTTTAATGACTTGCCCAAGGGTAACAACTTGGAATCGGAATGATATTCAAACATAGGCATTTAAATACAGGGATTTGGAACATAGGATTTGTACTGTATGATTTTTACACAGTTAGTGAGACTTTAAACTGTGCCTATAACTCCTGCACTATTTTGACCTAAAAAAAATGGGAGCTGTCGTTATTCACAATAACAAAGATTTACTGAACACTTCTGATATGCTGGGAACATGTTGACTCACTGTGTTGGCTCACAGCACTGTGAGGTCATTTCTTTTATTACTACCACTTTTTAGAGCCACAGAAAAGCACAGAAAAGGTATGTTATTTGCTCAAGGTCACAGAGCTGATAAGTAGCAGACCTAGGATTCAAAACCAGGCAGCAGGTGTCGAAGTCCACTATATTTTATAATCCATGTGTTGGTGAGGAAGAGGTGGAGGATGAGGAGGAGGAGAAATAAATTTACTTTATGTTAACAACCCATCGTGTGTACACACATCAAGAGATGAACTGACCAATCAGGATTCCTGTTCTGTGGACTCTGATTTAAAGAAACAGCAGGAAACTGGGCATAATAGTGCACATCTATAATCTCAGCTGCTTGGGAGGCAGGAGGATCATAATTTCAAGTCTAGCCTGGGCAGCTTATTAAGACACTGTCTCAAACTAAAATGAAGGGCAAGGGTATAGATCAGTGGTAAAGCACTTGCCTAGTATACATGAAGCCCTAGGTTCAATCCTGGACTTTTCAGGTGAAAAAAAAACTAGCAGGAGAATTAAATTGTTAGCAGTGAGATTGGAGCTGAAAAGATTCAGAGAGACCAGAAAGCAAAGTGCAGATGTGAGCTGAAGAATCCCAGCCACCTGCTGTGAGGAAATCCAGGCCATGTGGAGGGGTCATGTGTAGTTGCAACTGACAGCTTCAGCTAAGGTCCCAGGCAATAACCAGTGTCACAGTGTCATAGCCAGTTGTGTGAATAACTCAGCCTTGGAGATGATTTGAGCCTTTGGCACCATTTGACTTGTAACCACTTGAGAATCTAAGCAAGAGCTGAACCCAGGCAACCCCCAGACCTGTGGCAAATAGAACTCACAAAAACCATAAATAGCTGTTGCAATAATGAAATGATTGTTGTTGTTTTAAGGTTGGGGCACTGTGTTACACAGCAATTACATGTTCTGTCAGGTGGCACAGCCATCCCAGAATGGATCCTGGTCATTTTGCATCAGTTACAGTGTGAGTTCTGCCCTAAGTCACTCTGGGCTTCACATATTGAATTGTTCTTCTTATTCCTAAGGTTTTAGCCTCTGACTCATTAATCCTTTTGCCATCTGTGTCCCTGCCTCCCTTCATTCTGGATGTTAGGTTTAAGTGTGGAGTCATGTTTTTGCTGCCTTAGCAGAGAAAATCTTGGACTTTCCTTTCTGAGACCATGATTACATGTTCCCATGGTGCTCAGTGGCTGCCCTGCCTGGACATGATTTCTAGCTTGACCCTCTAGGATTCATGCTCAGGATATTACTACCACTCCCATTCCCTATGCCCAGCATCTGGGCTACATGTGAGCTTGTTCTGATCTGGGGTCAGGAACTGAGCATTTGTGCCGGGGCTGAAGTCTTGGAGTAGTTCAAATATCCACCAGCGGGGCAGGTTGGAGACTCTAGGTCTAACTTCCAATGCTGGAGTATGAATGGGGATTGGCAAGAGCTTTTGGTCTGTGAGCCACAAGCTGTGGGAAGCAGAAAGAAGTAGAGGGTGCTAATGGTTGGCACTGGGTATGGGACACCAATAACATTTCTACATTGTTTTGTTTTGTCTTGTTTTTTGTCTTTTTGAAACAGGGTCTTATTATGCAGGTCAGGCTGGCCTTGATCTCACTATGCAGCCCAAGCTGGTCTCAAACACTCAATGATCCTCATGACTCAGCCTCCCAAGTGCTGGGATTACAGGCGTGCACCACTACATCTGGCTAGCATTTTTACATTGTATGGCCAAAATGAGAGCTCTCTATATGATGGTCACTAACAAGCTTGTTTGTAATTGTCAGTTTCACAAATCAGCCCCTAATCACACAGTAATAATAACAAGCTGCCATTTATTGGCCTTTCCAGTGCAAATGTTATATAAAATGATTTATATGTATTATTACATTTAGTCTACACAAGGGTCCTATGTATAAATACTATTATCATCCCCTTTTTATAAATCAGGTCTATACAAGAATCCTATGTGTAAATACCATTATCATCCCCTTTTTATAAATCAGGTCTACACAAGGATCCTATGTGTAAATACTATTATCATCCCTTTTTTATAAATCAGGCAAATTGTTCAGAAAGATCAGAAAGTAAGTGAATGGTAGAGCAGGAATTAAAACTCAGATTAACAACCATGCTTACAAATAAGATCATGCAAATTAAATCAAGATGCAATCTTATGCAAACTACCACTGAGCTACATTCTCACCCCAAAGTGTGTGTTATTTGCAGGGCAGGGGGCTTAAACCCAGGACTTTTAATGTGTTGGGCAAATGCTGTACAACTGAGCTGTATCTCTAGTCCTAGATGACAATCTAACACCATTTTGTGCCCATTACATTGGCAAACTAAGATCACTAACACCAAGTGTTGGCCAGATGGGGAACACATGAAACTCTTATATGCTGCTTGTAGGATGCAGATGGGTGACCTATGTCCTGAAACAAGTCTCTTGAGAGTTCACATTTCCTCGATTCAATTCTATACATATATTCTAGACAGTCTTGTACTTCTGCACCAGGAGACATGGACAAGCATAGCTACAGTAGCACTAGAAAGAATAGCAAAAGACTCTCAGTCAGGGACAGATAAGAGACAGAAACCACACCAGTTTGAACACAAAGAATGTAATATAAAGAATTGTTAACTCAGGATAAAATTGTTGACTGGGTGGCTGCAAGGTTATAAAAAGAATTCTAGCTGCCTAGAGAACTCTACCCAGCTGGGGAGCCTGGTGCACCATGCCAGGCCAGTGAAAGGCCTGCCCAGTGACCCCAGCCAGATGAGAAGTATCAACACAATGTGCAAGAATGGGAAGGGCCTGTCCAGTGACCCCAGTCAGTCAAGGAGTGTCAGTGTGCCACGTGGGGCCAGGGAGAGGCCGGCCCAGCGACCCCAGCCAGAAAAGGGGAGCATTTCTGTACTGCAAGGAGCTGGGGAAAGGCCCACCCGGTGAACGTCACCCAACCAGGGAGCCTCCTCCTGGACAGGCAGCCATCACCAACTCAGGAAGCAACTGGGACTTTGCATTTGGCTGCTCTAGAGGAATACAGGAAAATGACAACATGAAGGAGCAAAATGCAATCTGAAATCTCCAGCCCATCACAAACATATCCAGGAGACACGGACATAGAAGAAAGTATAAGTGATGCATCTGAAATTTCTGAAATGATAACAACTGAAGTGAAGAAACAACTCCATGAAGCTGTAAAGGAAATCAGATCAGAAATACTCTCCTGGGTAAAACAAAAACTAATAAACATAATGAAAGAAATGCTGATCATATCTAAAGAAGACATAGTTTAAAAAAATAGAGTAATATTGGAAAATAAAGGAAACCTGGCATGAACAATTTAGGAAAGAATTAGAATGAATGAAACAGATTCAAAGAGATATCCAGGAAATTAAAAATTCCATCAAAAGCTGACAAAAACAAAACTGTATGGGAAATACTTCAAAGAATCAACAACTGGGATCTCATGTTATTGAAAATCTTTTATACAGCAAGAGAAACCACCAACAGAGTGAAGAGACAACCCACAATGTGACAGAAAATATTTGCCAGCTGTCCCTCAGCCAAAGGATTACTATCAAGAACATACCAAAGAAATCAGTCCTCCCAGATTTAAAAACTCAGTCCAAAAGTGGGCATCTGAGATGAATACACACTTCTCTGATGAAGAAATACAAATAACAAATAAATATATGAAAAAATGTTCAACATCACTGGTCATTCAAGAGATGCAAATTAAAATAATACTGAGATTCCACCTCATCCCAGAAAGAATGGCTATCAGCAAGAAATCAACCAATAACAAATGCTGATTGGGTTGTGGGGAAAAAGGAATCCTTCCCTACTGTTGGTGGGAATGTAGACTGGTGCAACCACTGTAGAAATCAGTGTGGCGATTCCTCAAAAAGCTAGGATTAGAGGTCCTATTTGACCCAGCTATTCTCCTCCCAGGTATATTCCCAGAAAAATTAAAAACATTGTACCACAGCAATATATGTGCTTATAGCAGTACAATTTGTAATAGCTAAATCTTGGAAACCAAATGTCCATCAACCACGGAATGGATAAAAAAAGATATGGTATTTTTATATAATGGAGTATTACTCAGCTATAAAGAAGGATAAGCTAGAGACTTTTATAGGTAGATGGATACAACTAGAGGCCATACTCATAAGTGAAACAAATCAGTCTCATGTATAAACATTGTATGGTCTCCTTCGTGTAAGAAACTGAAAGATTAAATAAGATCCAAAAGGTACCATAGATATTGTGAAGGTAATAAAACTGCTCAAAAGGAAAGAACTGGGATAGGGAAAAAGACAAAAGAATGGATATATATATATACACACACACACACACACAGAGAGAAGATAGCTAAGATAATTGTACTATTGATCCTATTTGTTCAGGGAAAGAAACTGTGATTGCTTATATTGTTTGATCTGTTTTGCATGCTCATATCTTGTAATCTGAGCAACTATTTTGAAGATAACAATATACAGTATAGTGACTACTGTTAATTTCCTATCTTGTTTTGAAATCCTATATCAGTTCTACTGTTTTGTTTTGTTTTTATTGTTTTGATTTCTTTTAATCTCTTTAAAATAAGGAAAAGAAGGACTGAGGATTTAGCTCAGTGGTATAAGCACCTGCCTGGCAAGCATGAGGTGGTGAGTTTGATCTCTGGAACCAAAAAAAAAAAGAAAAAAGAAAAAGAAAGAAAGAAAGAAAAAAGAAAAAAGAATTCTAAAGTAGTAATTACAGGAAGCAACTACCATCCCTAGGGCTGAAAGAACAAAGACAAGAAACTGAAACTATTAGAAGTTACATACTCTACGGAGGAGCCCTGTGGAGCTGTGCTCATCTGGGCTGATGTCTCTGCTTCACAGGAGGGTCCTAGGAGGCTTGGTCCTAGAGGAGGAGCTGGTGCCATAGAAGAGACTTATGCTGTGAGGTAAAACAGCCTTGCAGGGGGATGCTCAGAGCAACAAGAAGCCTACAGGATGTGGAGCCCCTTCTCTTTCTTCCTGCCTTGGAGTTCAACCTTATTTGCTTACTGGCAAAGACTAACAGAGTGTAAGAGGGAGCAGCTGGCAATGCAGATATGTGTGTAGCAAGGTCCCAGCCCTTCACTTCACAGAGCAAGTACTTGGTACTTTTTATATTATCAAATATTATATAAAATGCCCAAATTAATCTGACTGTAAATATAGAACTTAAAATGCACCCTTCCTCTCTGCCTCTGCATACAATGAATTTACCTCTTCAAAATTGTAAAAACAATTATTCTAACAATATGCAGGAAGATTTTAAAAATCCAAAAGGCCTACCCATAATTTGACTATCCCCACACCATGACTTTTATTTTCACCTTTTCTGTTTTAATCTTTCTTAGAAGTGGACATGACTTTCATGGTTATGACTACAGCACCCCACTCAATCGCGTATCCTACTGTACATGAGCCTTGTTGCCTGCTGTTACGGAGGAAGTCATTGTTACAAACCCTGAATGAATAAAATGCCACTCTCTTTTTTTCTTTTTTAATTTTAAAATGGAAAAAGAATAAAAATGAAGATACAGAATTTCAAAACAAAATAATAGGAGAGTAACACTGGTTAATATATTGCATATTGTTATCTTAAAAGTAGTTGTTCAGATCACAAGATTACAAGGCATGAAAATAAATGATCAAACAATTGAACAATGAAAGTGCAAACTGTTCTTTTGGATGAACTAACAGAGTTTAGTAGTATAGTTATCTATCTTGTGTACATATGCATATATTTATATATCCTTTTCCCTTCTTTCTTTTCTCCTTTCTCCTATCCTAGTTCTTTCCTTCTGAGCAGTTTCTTTCTTTTTCCCTTTCACAATAGCTATTGTACATTTTGGATTTTATTTACCATTTCAGTTTTTTACACTAGAGAGACAATACAATATTTACACAAGGGAGTCTGATTTATTTCACTTATGAGTATGGTTTCAAGTTGCACCCATTTACCTATAAATGTCTCAAGTTTTGAAAAGAAGCCTCAAGTTTATCCTTCTTTATAGCTGAGTAATACTCCATTGTATAAAAATACCACATCTTTTTTATCTATTTCTTGGTTGATGGGCATTTGGGTTGTTTCTAAGATTTAGCTGTATTACAAATTGTGCTGCTATAAACATAGGTGCACATATATTGCTGTGGTATGATGTTTTCAATTCTTCTGGGAAAATATCTAGGAGAATAGTTGGATCATATGGGACCTCAAGTCCGAGTTTTTTGAGGAATCTCCATACTGATTTCCACAGTGGAGAAGGGTTCCTTTTTCCCCACAGCCCTATCAGCATTTGTTATTGGTTGATTTCTTGATGACAGTATGCTTTCTGGAATGAGATGGAATCTCGGTGTTGTTTCAATTTGCATCTCTTGAATGACCAGTGATGTTGAACATTTTTTCATATATCTATTTGTTATTTGTATTTCTTCATCTGAGAAGTGCATCTTCATCTCAGACGTCCATTTTTGGATTGGGTCTTTGAATTTGAGAGGATCGATTTTTTTCAATTCTTTATATGTTCTAGATAGAAGTACTTTGCCTGAGGGACAGTTGTGAAATGCTACTTTCTTAATGATTTATCTTCTTTGCTTTTTTGAACATCTGGGCGATGTTCCTTAGGAGCAATTTGGTTGCAAATGAGAGAAATATACTCAAATGAGCTTAAGCAGAAACAAACCTGTGTCTGTGTGCTGTGAGTGGTAGAACTCACCAGAAAAAAATGCAGAGGAGAGAGAGAGAGGGACAGAGAGAGAGAGAGAGGGCCAGAGAGAAAGAGAGAGAGAGAGAGGGAATATAGCCAGGATAGAAGGAAGGGAAAAGGGATATAAAAAAGAACTAAAATGCATTGTGTACATGTATTGACTCTTCACAATGAATATAATCATCATGTACTGCAAATGTACTACTACTAATAAAATTCATATATTGAAAAAATTCAGAGGTAACCCACAAACTAGGGCCTAAAACCAGGATCTGTAAAGAACCAGTGTTCTTCTCTATCCATCTCATGTAGTCCTCTCTTTAAAGATTTGCCTCTTTCTTTCCTACCATAAACATGTTTTTTCTACCAGGCAGTAAACATGGCCACTGGCTGCCTCTGCTTTGTAATTCTAGTAAAAAAGCATCCAGACAACAGTCCCAGGAAAGAACTGTTATTGGCTCTGCTAAGTCACATGCTCACCTATTACCGAATCCTGTTCTTAGAATAACTTTGAGTTACTCAATTGGCCAGGCCTGGTCACGTGTCCATCCCATAGCCAGGGTGGGACCAGGGACTTTTGTTAACAGATGAAGGAGGATGGGAAGGCTGGGTGAAAAGACAGAAAACTCAGAGCAGGAGCCCTGTGGAAGGATCACTGCATGGGGTTCTCATTATTTTCACCAAGACAACAGTAGGTAACCATTCTTGCATATCAAATCTTTTTTTCTTTGTTTTTCTTTTTTTAACAATTGTTTTGTGAGAAATTCTCAAGCATAGGATTACAGCTATGGGTAACTGTGAGAAGCTTCATAGCACACTTGTACATGTTCACATCTGATAGTTTATTTATGCCTCACAAAATAACTCTGATAAGTGACAGAAAAGGAACTAGAGATGTAGAGAAGTTGAGTGACAGATCCTGTAGCACAGCAGGGAGCAGAGATGAACTTCCAAGCCCTGCCTTCCTGACTCCCATCCCAATGCTCTCTCTTCTCAAACATCACAAAGTTTAGACTAGAAATGGCAGGCGTAAGGCCAGTGTCATCTCTGGCCAGTTAAGGAAGGGAGCTCCTTCTATTTTCTTCCCCTTGGAGGAGCTGGGTGGGCCCCCTGGATGCAACTGGCCAGCGGCCCCTGCCTTCAGAGCCCGCTCGTGCTCTGATGGGGGATGCTCCCCCACTGGACCTGCCATCCTCCCACTGGGCGCTCTGCACGCGCAGCTCCTCCAGGACATTGTGGAGATGCCTCAGTGTGAGCAGGAGCTGCTGGTCCTGGATCTGCATCTCAGACTAGAAGACAGAAAGAGTCAGTGAGAGGTTTGAGAAACTCTGGCTGCCCTTCCATATCAAGCCCCCTTCCTGACACTGTCCCTAGTAGACGAGTCTCCCGGAAGCCACACAACCCAGCAGAAGCCTCACCTTCATCTGAAAAGTACAAAGCAAATTACTTACCTTTCAGGGCTCTAATGAGGAACAAATGAATTAGCCCCTTGGAATATATCTAAAATGTAACAGGCCTAAGTCCATTATATCCTCTAATCCTTACTGAAATAAATACTTGTTGACTGGTATTAAGGTGATAGTGACCTTAGTGATAGTGTTTCAAATTAAAACAAAGTGAAGTAAACCTGCCTGGTTGAGCTTTTTAGAACAGTGGCTTCTGACATACAGTCTAGGGATTTTTGGGTGCCAAAAAATCTTTCAGGGTTCAGTGAGGTCAAAACTACTTTCATTACAATACTCAATATTTTCTTTTTGCACTCTGATTTTCTTGTTAGTGGTGTTTTCTAGAAGCTAATGAGATATAATATCTCAATAAATTGATTGTAGAAACAGAAATATGCAGCTGTCATCTGTTAAAGTGATTTGCAACAATGTGACACAGTGCCACTTTTCTCACCTAATAATTGTTTTGAAAAATAGTTACTTTAAATTTTAAATAAATACTGCTTTATTAACATACAATGAGCTGGGAGTGGTGACATACACCTATAATCCCAACACTCAGGAGGCTGAGGCAGGAGGATCACCATAAATTCAAGGTCAGCCTAAACATGGTGAGACCTTGTCTCAAACAAACAAACAAACATTAAAGAGCTTATTTTAAAACTGCATTAATAAATTGCTCAGCTTTGATTTCTAATTCAGTCAGTATAGAGCGCTATAGTTCACATACAGAAGAAATGTGATTTGCTTAATAATTTTGAGAAACATAAAGCGATCCTAAGATCAAAGTTTTGAGAATGGCTGCATAAGAACTCTATTATCATCAGTCACCCACCGCAATACTGCTGCTTTCCCCTTGGAATTTTTTCATAAGTTTTCTGTTTTACAACCACTTTTAAAATGTTACAATTTTGTTTTCTGACTAGGTAATTCTTAAACACGATATAACACTTAAAAGCCACAAAAAGGCATATCCTGTTACCACTACATGTCCATGGGGAATTGATTTCCAGCACTCCTGTGGATACCAAAGTCCAAGACCATTCAAGTCCTTTAAATGAAATGCAGTATTTGCATATAACCTACACAATCCTCCTCTCTAGGTTTCTTACAATACTAGCTACAATTTTAACACTATGCATATGGAATAATGACAAGGAAGAAAAGTCTGTACATGTTTAGTACAGACACAATTTTTTTTACCCAAAAATGATGCTTTCAATCCATGTTTGTTCAACTCTGAAATGCAGAACCTGCAGATACAGAGGCGGGTTCCAGCTAAAGGCTCTTCCAGCCCACTCCAACCTAATCCACAACACAACTCTTCCTCCCCAAAGGCGATCACTGAGAGAGTTTCAGTTGTCCCTTCTGATTCTGGGCAAGGCACAACCCATGATCACATAAGCAGATTTTCAACTTCTCTCTTTCTCGGTCTAACTTTACAAGAGAAGATGATTAATATTGCTTGTCTTAAAAAAGTAGTATCTTGAAGGGGGTGCTAGGGTGTAGCTCAGTGGTAGCTATGTGTAGTATTTGGAAACCCCTTTGATTTGATTCTCAGAACCACAATAAAAGAAAAAGTACTTTGCTTTTCATGCCAACTGCTTTACAAATAAAAGGCCACATCTGTGTCCTCCCTTGAGCATTAGTAGCACTGCCTAGCGGGAGGCTGGGAGAACTCAGAAGGGAGAAGGGTTTGGGTAGTGTAGACTGCCTCCTGAGGACACTGCTCAGGTTTCCCCTGAGAGGGCTGGGCCTTCCTTTCTCATCCCTAGGCAAACACTGATCCTGTGTCTTCTAGGGTTTTTCTACATATCTTTTGACCCAACTTTTAGTACCATCTCTGAGTGTGTTGATGAGACCATGACAGGGCGCCAACACTGCAGCAGTGTTAAGGGAGGTGGTAGACATGTTGCCTCCGACATTGAGGACCAGCATCCCTGACCAAACTGGCTTCCACGGCAAGGAAGTGCACTCAACCTCCTTGATGCACAGCTCTACCTCCCTCTGCACAGACGGGGATTCAGACATCAGGATGGTGGGCTCGGTTGTCTTAGGTAGCTGCAGCTCTTTCCCTTCTTGTGGGCCCATCAAGATTTTGGGACTCACAGGATCCTAGAAAGAAAAGGAGACTTTTCCCCATGGTGGTCACTGGCCTTCCTTATTTGTTGTGTCCCTTTGCTACATGACTAATTGTCTAGTATGTGCCCTCCCCTGACAACAGTCAGGGGGGTATCTTGGGTGTAAAGGAATTGTGGAAATTATATGATAAAAAATCAGGGATCTGCAAGAAAAATTCTAGGCTCTTCCAGTGATACAGGTGCTTGAGTCTGGGTAGCTGAATTCTGGTTAGGACCCTGGTCCCTTGTTGCCTATCTCTTCTTCTATGGGGAAACAATCACTCTGGGCTCAAGCACCAGGTGATTTGCATTTAGGCTCTCCCTGTGCAGAGGAGGCGGGGCAGGGCCAGCTATCCAACTCTGGATGCCTGTGGATTAGATACAGCAGCAGCCCCACTGCTGGAATTCTCTGGCCCCATGAGAAATCTTATTGGGTCAGACTCTCCCTTTGGAGGTGAGGACAACCACTGGGTTTCAGCTTATCTGTTACCTGGCAATCCATAAAGTCACTCTTGGATACTGCTCTCTGTCCATTCCCAGAACAAGAGGAGGTTGTTTTGGGGTACGAACATCTTCTGCAGTTCCCTGAGCTGCCTCTTTTTCTCACTTGGCTGGTGTCTCTGTGATGGTGGAGCATCCCATTAGTTTTGGACTTGGAGGCAATACTCCAGCATATGACCTTACTTTCTAACCAGTCACCAAGAGCCCAAGAAACAGCACATATATTCAAGAGAGATAGCACCACACAGGGTGGATCTTTGCCTACTGGAAGTGAGACAGGTACAAACTTCACAGACACATTTCCTCTCCTTTCTCTCTTCTCAGGGTGCAGTTCCTCCTTTAAGACCTGCAAAGGCCCTGCAGCCATGCAATCAGCTACCCAGAGAACTTCTGGGGTTCTGTCTGGTACTACCATGTGCCACTGACATAGAATGGGTGTTTGCCTCCTGTCCCTACTCTGTCCCTCTCACTACTTTGGGCTTGTATCCCATGAGCATTGTTAGCTCCTTAATCCTTGCCTCAGCCTCTGTTTTCTAGAGGAACTGGGCTAAGACAGGGGATGCTCTTTGTCCCCTAGGGTCTTGGTTACAACACCTGGTGCCAGGCATACACTGGGTGAATGATGAGCCCCTCTCTTGGAATATTTCCCATAACCTCTCCAAGGTTGGTGCTATTGTTATCCTCATTTTGTGATGAAGAAACTGAGGCTTGGTGAGGTAAAGCCATCCACTGGGGGTCATGCAGCAGCAGAGCTGGGCACATTCCAGGATCCAGTATCATTCTAAGACCAGTCTGGAGAGCACAGCACCCAGCATCTCCCATGTGGGTCATGACCTATTTATCCCTGAACCTGAGACAGTGACCTGTACTCTGTGGTTGGTCCCAAATAGCCACCTGCGGTGTCACACATCAGCCTGCAGTCTCTGTCCTGTCAATGGGGCACCTGGAAGGGGGACTAGGGGACCTTGCAAAATATGGGGTAAAAGAAATGCCAAGACTTACCAGCTCCCTCCTCAGCCACTCCAGAGTCAGCCCAAGATTCAGGACTGGTTGTGCTGCTGTTTTCATCTCAGTGTCCTTGAGAGAGACCTTGACGATGGCCTGCTATAAGCCTGAAGAACCTTTAATTGTACAGTCCCTGACCTCCTTCAGGCTGGCTGCAAGTTCCAAGCAAGTCGCTGAGGATAGAGTTAATGAGGACAGGAAGTAGCTCACATTGGAAAATGTAATTTATTTTTTTTTTAAAAAGGACTTCAATGCTTTGAGCAGAACAAGAAAGAGGGGAGGGAGGCCATTAGTGCTTGGGGACCAGAATGTGTACCAGTTCCAAAAGCCCAGAAGATCTGATGTCAATAGGATCAGGGATCACAAAGTTTAAATGATACCAATAATGGTTATCATGAGATGTATGTCCCTTTCTAAGAGTTTGTTCTCTGCTTTTCATATAAAGTATATATATGTCTTCTTTGAGGTGAATATTTCACCTGTGGCCTCAGAGCCCCTGTTTATTCCCTCTCTCTTTCCTCTCTCCTTTCTTTCTCTCTCTCTCTCTCTCTCTCTCTCTCTCTCTTTCTCTCTCTCTCTTTCTTCCTTTCCTCCCCCCAGAGACCCTCTTTTCCTCTTTTTATCTAGATGCCACTATCTATGGCATCTAGATAAAAGGAAGGGTTCTCTTTCTAAGTTCCCTCCACTTCTAGGGTACCCTGTGACCCACTTCTAGCAAATGAGATCAAAGGAGAAATTCGCTGTTGTACTTTAAAAAATCATTTACCTTCCTAATACAAAGGAAAATATTATAGATGTATTCCCTTTACTCCTATGTTGCCCTCTTCCCTTCTGCCTTGAATGTGGATGTGATGTCTGGAGCTACAGCAACCATCCTGCAACCACAAGACAAAGGCCAAGAAAATTAAGGAGATTTTAAATCACTGAGTCACAGAATCAGCAACAGGATCTGCTTGTTAGGTGAGACAGTAGACTCCATATGTAACTGAGCACTTTGCTGTTTGCAGGCAAACACATTAGAAAATGTGTTCCCCTGTGTATTCTTTAAAACACACTATGAAGTGGGTATTCCTTAATTGTCCCTTCCAGTAAACACTTACTGAGTGTCTACTATGTGTCAAGTTCTACTCCAAGCATTGAGTGTGTAGCCCAAAACCAAAGAGACAATGACCCTGGAGTTAATATCCTAGCAGATGGAAACAAACAATAGGGTCTTTCTCATGTAGAGGCTATTTTTTAAAATTCATTTTATTCATCTGAACTAGGAAAACTGAAAGCAAGAATTAGAATAGTGATCCCACATAAAGATCTGAGGTGACCAGAAAAATAAGCTCAGTCCATGTTGGAAGGACTTGTTCTCAGCCCCAACTGCACAAAACACACAAGGTAAAGCTTAGATGAATTCAAAATTCAAAATGACAGCACACACAGGAAAACCACCCCAGTAAATGAGGTCCCAATATCCCCTTCATAGAAACTGGAAGATTTCATTATAGCATCACTTCTAAAAGGTTTTAACACCTCTCAGTAGCACCATGGAACCTATACCAAGTCTTTTAACAACACTTGGGCCTTTGGGGAAAATTTTACAAACCAGAACAATCATCTGTTTTTGCACATGAGTTTATGGGTTGGTAGGATGGTCTGCTTCAGGTTGCACATTTGCAAACCTTAGGCCTCATGGTCTCCCAGTGGTCTCCTGTCATCACTGGGTTCCTGGGACATGTTCTGCTCTGGGCACTGGCAAAGATAAGAGAGCAAATGGAAGCATGTGAAATCACTCAAGTCCTAAGCATAGAGCTGTCACATTGTTATTTTTCTACCCACCTCTGGGCAATGTGAGTCACATGACCAACACTGAGTTTCATAAGGGGTGAGGATGGACACATGTCTACAAGGAGATTATGCAAAACGGTAGAGTCAGGGAGGGGAAGAAGTGGAACCAGTAGCCAGTTCAAAAATGGGGCCCTGGGCCTGGAGGTGCTCAGAGAGAGATGGCAAGTTGAGGCTGTGTCTTGGTTACTTTTCTCTCATTGCTGAGACAAAATACCTGATGTCCAAAGTTAGGGAAGGGAAAGTTTATTTAGCTTACAGTTTTTTTGGAGGTTTCAGTCCATACTCAGCTGGCTCCAAGGCAGGGTGGCATGGCTGAGTGGCAGTTCATGGTGGCTGCAAGAGCAAGAGGGCAAAAGAGAGGAAAGGCTCGCCTCTTCCCACCCTTACGTGGTATGCTGGTTTACCAAACCCCGGGCGGGTGCAGCACTCACACCACAAATCCCAGTGCTAGACAATGAACCAATCACAAACGCTAGATTCAGCTACCCCCATGATTACATGAGGCTTGGGGGCCCACCGAGACACAAACCATAGCAGGCCACATGATGGCAAGAGTCAGAGCAAGAGGTATGACTTCATGACTATGGCAAGAAACACAAAGAACTAGAGAGAAGGTAATCTCAGAATGAGACTTGAAGGATATTTTAGGACAACTACCTTTTACATTATTGATCTCCTACTCTGAAATACGTGTCATGCTAAATCTTTGGGATACACAATCTTATTTCATTTTCAAAGTTTTATTGTGACTGCAGATCCCAAACTGTGTGCTGAGGCATTCTCAGGCACAGCAGAAAATTCCATACAGCAGTGCAAAACAGTTAAAAGTTTGAGGGAAGCACAGCAATATCTACCTGATGCTGTAAAGATGGCTGTCATTAAGTTGTCTGAAACTACACTTTTAGAAAATGTTGAATGTTTCTTTGGGCATGGCACTTTGAAAAAGTACTGAATGCTAAGTGTATGGCAAACTAAGAAGATTTAGGAACCATCACCATTATATGCATTTTGTAGATGATTAGCAATGGGTGCTATTATTAACCACTTTTTACAGGTAAGGAAACTGAGGCTTAGAGAGACATGGATTTTTCTAGGATTACTCCAGCAGGTAGGTAACAGAACTGGAATTAAAATAATTCTTCTTAGCCAGAGTGGGAAAAGTCTTGCCAATTATAAAGTATGAAAGGCCAGGCAGGGGTTCAAGCCAGCCTGTGTGTTCTCTGCCCTACCCAGGAGTGGCCTCAAGAGGAAAGCTCAGTAGTTAGTGTCTGCTGCTCTCTACCTGGCTTCCAGCCCTAATGCCTAATTACCTTGGAACACTTTCTGTGGTTAACTTGTTCTGATGCACTTTCATTTATTTTTAATCTCACTCAGGATTCTAAATCAGAGCATATTTTACTTCAAAGGCTCAGGAAGGCTTTGGCACGTGGAGTTGAGGGGATGTGGAGCCAGGAGGCCTGAACAGGGAAAGAACT
The DNA here is from genome assembly GCA_004363535.1 of Dasyprocta punctata. Classification (NCBI taxonomy): domain Eukaryota; kingdom Metazoa; phylum Chordata; class Mammalia; order Rodentia; family Dasyproctidae; genus Dasyprocta; species Dasyprocta punctata. Next base: position 84,048 of record RJWM01000885.1, on the reverse strand, counting down.
TCAACTCCGAAGGAGGAAAAACATATTGCCAAATATGAAAGCCGGAGTGGCCATCCACTCATCATCCATGGGCAGCCAGAAGTATAATTTCCATGGGCTAGACCTTGCAGAGCAGCTGGGGACACAGAGGTAAACAAGAGGTGCATTAGCAATCAATTGGTTCAAAAATCTTATTTTTGCCACATATACCTGGTATATATATGTGTGTAGGCATGTATGAATGTATGAATTGAATGAATATATATATATGAAATTAATGAACAAATTTTCAAATGAAAAAAAACACATCTCACATGGGGCTGTGAGTTCCTCAAGCAAGTCAGCAGCTATAACAAAGGTTGCAGGATATTCTTTAATCTCTTCTTCCTTTCTTATAGGGCAAAATACTAACCCTTCCTAGACTCCCTTGCTGATAAATATGCCCTATAATTAAATCCCGGCCAATGGAATACCAATGGCGATTATGTGTTCATAATCCCTCATCCCTCTCTGTGGACTTCAATGCAGCAAAAAGGGTTGGAGCAGCCATCTTGACCACGTAAAAGAATTAGATCTCAAATGTCCCCCTCAATTCTCATGTGTGTGGAAGGTGATTGATTTCAGTAACTGAATGTGCTGTTAGGAGGTGGGGCCTGACTGAAGGTGGGTCACCAGAAACATGACCTGGGAAGGTATATTCTAGTCCTGAGATTTTCTCTTCTCTCTCTGCTTCCTGACTGCCATGAATTGAGCACATTTTACTCTGCCATGTCCTTCTGCCATCTTGTTCCTGATGTGGAGCTAGCTAATCATGGACTAAGATCGTGAGCCAAAAAACCTCTTTTCCTTTAAGTTGCGGGTGTTGTATATGTTGTCCCCACAACAAGAAAGTGACAAAGGCAACCCACAAAATAAGGATGGCAGAACAAGATAGAAGGAGCCCAGGCCTCTTGCAATTGGTGAGTCATCATGTTAGCCTCAACCCTGAAGTAAACTTCTGTAGGAGAGAGAAATGAATTCTGTTTTATTGCTGATATGATTATTTTGACTTTTTCTTGTTACAGGAGCCAAACAAATGTCCTAAGCTAAAGTTTAGCAGCAAAGCTAAAGTTGAAGTTGAGTCCTTTTACTTCCTCACTCAAAACTTTTCCTTAATTGCCCTATCTGTGTATTTAATGGCTCATTCTCTTCAAGTGTTTTCTTTTTCATGACTAAAACTTGTTCATAGTAGAGAGAGGACTTCCATGACCCTCACTGGGTAGACAGGGAGACCCAGATCTAAGAGTGACAGATGGCCTGCCTTGAGACACAGGGGCAGTCAGTCCCTTCTCTCAGATGGAGTAAGTGGGCTCACAGATGTCACTTAGCTCTTCCCCTATATTAAACCCCTAGTCTAGGGCTCTGCTCACCTTTGAGACTACCTCATTTCCTATTTTGGGGACCTCATCTACTTTTCAAAATATTAATTAGGTGAAGTCCAACAAAGAAAACTTTACACTGTGACACCCTTTGAGTCCTCACACCCTCCCTTCCTACCATGCAAGCCAGTACCATCACACCAACTCAGAGGGTGTGGACACAGAGCACCCAGGCTGCCAGGGCTCTGGCCCCACCTCTTCTATGTCTCCTTACTTTGAACCAGCAGGCTTCAGCCTGTGGCCTGTGTTTGTGCCCTTGTGGATTCTGAACATATATTCTCTGTGCTCCTGTGTCCCATAGCAAATTCTGTTGGGCCCCATACATGTCCTCTCATCACTCACATTCTCCACATGTGCTTATGGCTTCCTACTGCAAGCATTCTGACCTGCCTAGGGGACATGCTTGACCTGAGCATAAGATGGGCAGCAAGTGCAGAGAACAGTCTGCAACAATGACAGAGTCTGAAGGATAAGTGCCTCCATTCCCTCAGCTCAGTGGCAGTATGACACCTAACCCAGCAGAACTGAGCCCCAGCTGCTTATGACAGTCACCTAACCACTGGTGAACTTTGTGGGGTACTTGCTGCTCTTTCTTCATGGTCTCATACCCCTATTCCTCTACTGTGCCTCCTAGGATGACCTTCAAATAAACCACTAACACTTGAATTCTCCTCTCTGTCTACTTCTGGGGGAACTCATATAGCATGCCCGCTCTGGCTTGAGAGTAGTGTCCCCTCCAAAATCTATGCTGAAACTTGATCCTCAATGTAGGAAGAACTCTGGTTAGTGAGAGGTAATTGGCACCCTTATAAAATGGCTCCCGGTTGAAGGGAGTGGCCTGGTCCTTTTCTGTCTTCCAATATCCAAGGACACAGCAAGAAGGGACCATCCTGGAAGCAGAGAGCAGCCCTCACCAGACATCAGTGATGGTGTCTTGATTTTTAACATCTTGGCCTCAAGAATTCTAATAAATTTCTGTTCTTTGTAAACTATCCAGTCTCAAGAATTTTGTTACAGCAGCACTAATAGGCTAAGACAGTGTCTATCCATATGTATCTTAGACACACATTTCCACATCTCTTTATATACACATCTGCACTATACATGAGTGTCCTCTACAGAGGTATACAAGTCCTTCTGCTCTGTATACATGCTCCCTGTATACCTATGACCTATACACTCCTGTCACATATCCATGTACTCATTATTACTCTGTCCTGCACCTTTCTGTCAGGGACAAAGAGCAGCCTGAACCCGGTAAGTCGTGATCTCCAATGAAGCAGTTGGGACATTAAGAAGAGCATCTTTGACCTCAATTAACCTTGGCTGTGACTGATGCCAGTGGCTGTGCTGACACGAATTCCAGTTTCCTCTTTCAGTGAGTGAGCTCTGTGCTGCCAACCTGTCCAAGCATTGAGGTCCAGGTAAGAAAACACACTGGGAGCATCATACAGGAGTGGTTCTTTGCAGTTCCTTCATCCACTCTCTCCTCCTCAGCTTACCCTCTCCCAAGAGAGTGACTTGAGTGTGGCTAATCTAGCCATTAGGCCTTGTGCTAGTACACAGAAGAGAGATGACAGGGTCTCTGACTTCAAGGGACTGGGGAGTGGGGACATTTGCTTTCACAGAGGCAGGGGTTGTGGGTATCAGTATCCCTCTCTCCTCCCTCATCCTCATCAGGGAGACAACATAGCACCCAAACTTTAAATTACCCAAGGCTAAGAGTACTAGAATGGCCAGGTGGAAGGAAGGAGCTGGTAGGAATGATGAAAGATGTGTATGCATATGTGAGTGGGTGGACACTTCTCTAGGGCATGGAGCATGACCTCTGGTTTATTTCCTCAAATCCCTGAGCCAGGTCCCATTACTGGGAGATTAGAATTTCTCCATAAAAGCATTGCAGCTCCAGGGAAAGCAGATGAGCCAGTCTAGGGCAAGGGGTAAGCAGGAAAAAAATAAACAAATCCAAACACCAGAGCTCAGCCAGATTTGGACACAAGTGCACACAGAGTGGGAAGGGGCCTTGGGATGTTATGTCTATCTGGGGCCCCCAAATCAACCTGTAAGGTAGAGGCCCTTGGGCCTGATTGAACTTTTGCTACTCCATTGTGGCAGTATGGTCATAGCATAGTCTCTTCTCTCCTTGGTACTCGACTTTCCCAAATACGAAAATGGGGTGAATATCAATAAACTTTCAAGAATTTTGTAACTGCCTTGAAAATAATGATGAAACCTGGCTTAGTGGTTCAGAGCACCAAGACAAGATATCTGGTTTCAATATCAGCTGTGTGACCTTGGACACAGAGTTATTAACCACTTTGTGCTTCAATTTTTCTAAAATGGAGATGAAAATAGTACCTAGGTGATAGGTAGCTAAGATAATTGCATTGATATTTGTAAAACATAAGCCTGGCATATGAGGAGGTAGGGAGTATTATATGCATAATTATCAAACAAAATAAACATATACAAGCAATTTCTTGCTATTTATCTCTGAGCATTGTAAGCATTGTTTCCTCTTCCAGGAACACTTCCCTTGCAGTCCCTTTGCCCAGGGAACCTCAGTCTCACTTGGGTTAGTACTTTCTTGTCACTCCTGGGCTTCTTCAGTCTGGCTTCATGGTTTTCTCACCTGAAACACATGAGGCTGGATTGGATCTGTACTTTCCAATAGTCAGCCACTCATATGCCACCTTTTCAATGTTTCCTACCACTTCTACTTAGATATACTTATGTCTGTCTTTAAATTGACTATATTACAGGAGAACGTTTCTTTGGAGTAACAGAAAATCTCAAATAATAGTCCCTCTAAAGCAGAAGTTTATTTCTCTCACACATAAAAATATAATAAATTAGTCCAGATTGTTATTTCCATCTGGTCATCAGGCACCAAGGTTCCTTCAATTTTGTTGCTCTCTCACCCTTTAGGATGAGAGAGCAACAAAGTGGTTGCTCAGGTGGTTTCTCAAAGTGGTTGCTCAAGCTCCAACCATCAGGTTTACATTCTAACAGCATAAAAGACAAAAAGGGGAGAAGGGAGCGTGCCTTCTTTCCAGGAGACAGTGAATTTTTCCCATACAACCTCCTCTGATATCCTAATATCTTACCATCCACTTGACCATATCTACCTAGAAGGGTGGCTAAGAAATGGAATCCTTTGTTCTGGGTACACTATGCTTGCATTAACCAAGGATTTTGTCCCAGTGAGGAAAAAAGGGAGGGGGAGTGAATGAATACTGGAAGAAAACAGCAATCTCTATTGCATTAACTTCATAGAGACTAATCTTTTTTCTGCCACTACCCTAAGCAATATTACTCATTATATCTCTAGCTTCATAAACTTGTTAAAGATTTTCCTAAAATAATTTAAAATTAATACTTAGCCACTGAAGTGATCACGTGTGTATATATAGAATATAGGTGAAAGGAGAGTTTTACTTGGTGATCCCTAATGGTCCATGTCTGCCAGTGTTCATAGCCCTATATGGATCTCTTCTTTTGAATCCAGGCTGGCCTAAGCAGCAGAAAAATGCTGGGCCAGTTCCAGTCCTCAACCTTAAGAAAGTCCAGCAGCTTCCTCTTTAGTGCTCTGGGAAAGTGACTTTTGAGTGCCATGTGCATATTCTGACCACCATTGGGTAATGAAGCCCTAGCTGGTCACATGAAGGGACTATGTGAAAGAGAACAGAAACCCTCAGCTGACAGGGATCACTAAGATTAAAGATACATGGTGGCAACTGTGATATTCCTAGTAGCTCCTAGCTATTCATACCACCCAGCTGGCATCATATGGAAGACAACTGAGCTGTCCCACCTGAGACAAGTATACACTGCAAAACTGTGAGCAAATATACTACTAAGTGCCTAAATTTTGGGGTGGTTTGTCATGCAGCAGTAGATAACCAAACACATATTTATCTATGTAACAGCTAAAATCATGTTATGTACCACTACCTTTTGGGATATTCTGGATTCAGTGGATGCTCTAGTAAGAGGTCCCCATTCTTTCTTTCACAGATCACATAGTATCTATGACACACAATTGAAGCTAATTTTTGAGGACTGACTCTGTGCCAACATGATCACAGTAACTACTTACATGGTCTAAGTTTTCCCTCTTGTCCTTTTATATCTGAGAGCTGCTAGGAGAAGATTCTCATAGTGTAAATCTGATCATATCACTCCCAGGTATGTTACCCACTGCAAAGTCCAAAGGGGATCTTCTTGGGTTCAAGCACACATTCAGACTCAACATATGTACTGACCTACTCTGGAGAATGTAGGGCAGGAACTTCAGTTTTTCAACATGGCTCTCAGTACCATCAGGTGTTCCTTTGAGCAGAAGTCTGCATTGCCTTCAGCAGAGCAGAACTGCTCAGGTGCAAAATGGAAGCCCCACTAAGCAGGTGCAGGACTAGTCCTAGTTAAAAGCTTTCATGTGCCATGGAAGCCAAGACTTTGGACCTGCCCAGGTACATGTATCACCATGCTCAGAAAGCCCAAGATATAATTTCTGGCTAACTATTTATAGTTCTTTCCATTTGTTGTTAAAAATGGCAACTTAATTTTTTAAAACAGTTTTAGATTTATAAAGTGGGGGAGAGAGTTCCTTTGTTTCCCACCGCCAGAGTTCTGTATCATTAGCATCTTACATTAGTGTGGCACATCTGTTTCAATTAATGACCCAATATTGACACATTATCATTGGCTAAAGCCCGTACTGTACTTGGATTTCCCCAGTTTTTATGTGCTGTACCTTTTTTGTCCCAGGAGCTCATCAAGTATACCATACCACATTTCACTGTGAAGTCTCCTCAGTGTCCTCTTGTTTGTGAGAGTTTCTCATATTTTCCTTTCTTTTGATTACCTTGACACCTTTGAAAAAAATTAAGTAAGAAACTATATAGAATGATATTAGTCTGATGTTTATCTCAAGGTTAGACTGGGGTCATGAGTTAGTGACTGAAAGTCACAGAAAGAAAGCACCAGCTGTACTACACCATATCAAGTGTGGGCACTGTCAACAGGACTTGACTCTTGATGTTGACCATGGCCACTTGGCTGAGGTAACCAGGTATGTGAGGGTTCTCCACTGTAAATTCAGTTTCTCTTTCCATCTTGTACACTTAGAAAAGAAGTTACTATTCAAACCACACTTAAGGATTCAGAGGTTATGTCCCCCATTCCTTAGGGATCAAATAGGTACTTATTTGGGATTCTGCATGAGAAGTTTATTTCTTCCCTTCAATTATTTGTCCAGTTATTTATACCAGTATGAACCCATGCATGTTTGTTTCAGATTTTAATCCAATATTACTTTATTTTGTTTCTCAAATTTTTCGTTATGGCCATTGGGAATTCTTTAAATTGCCCTATGTTCTTTGACACCCTGCCATCTATGTGTGTGTGTGTGTGTGTGTGTGTGTGTGCGCGCGCGCGCGCATGCCTGTATGTGTGTGTTGAACTTTTTAAAATTTTCTAACACTGTAAGATGCTCCAGGCTCACCTTGTATATTTCCTGATATTGACAAGTAACCAAAGGTCAAATTCACTTGCAAAAGGGGAAAGGTTTGGTTAGCCCAAGCCTCTATGTCTCCCTGAGTTCTGTGTTCTGGGCCACTCGCCTTCCTTACCTTAACACACCTTTCCTCTAGGCCTTTTCAAGGAAAGAAGCAGAGGCAGTCACCCTACTTATTACCTGTTCACCACACCTCCATGCTGGGCTCTGTCGGATTGGGCGTGGGCCCTATTCTCCAACAGCTGCCAGTCTGATGGAAGAGTCTATCCTTCAACAGAAAATCACAACAGAGATAAGAGCACTAATGCAGCTGATGGGTAAGCCCAGATGGAGCGGCCTCTGGGGAGAGGGGTGGTTGCGAGGCAGTGGTGGGCTTCCCAGCAGAGGTGCACCTTGGAGGCCGGTGTGCTTGGCTATCAGAACACTCCTGTCCCACAGGCCAGGGGCAGGTGCTCCCCCAGGCACTTTCTTTCAGACTTCAGGGGGCGCCCTTGAGTCATGGAGCCCAACGCGCCGGAGGAGATTCTAGATTTGTATCTCAGAGGGGACCCTAGATCCTAGCCGAGATTGTGCGTATGCTCACGCGCGCGCGCGTGTGTGTGTGTGTGTGAGTGTGCGTGTGCGCGTGGATGTCAGAGAAAAGGTGTGTGGGGAGGGCGGGCACCTTGGTTCGGCTCAACAGGGGCTGCCCAGGGAGAAGGAGAAGTCTTCGCCAGCCCCTCCACCCGCCCCGTCCTCGAACACGGGGACCGCGGGTTCGGCACCCGGCTTGCAACAGACAGGCGCAGACAAGACAGATGCACCCCAAGGGGAGGGGGAGGAGGAGGGACGCGCAGCCCCCGCCCTCGCCCCAGTCCCTCACCCACCTCCCGTCCCTCCCCGCGCTAACTCTCTGGGCGCCCTCGCCGGCCGCAGGCGGAGCTGAATTTGCGGCGCTGGAAGATCCCGCTCCCGCCCCTTCCCGGTCGGTCCCTCCCTCGTTTCCTCCCTCCGCGGAGCCCCCCAGCGGCAACTACCGCCGCGGTGTAGCCCGGTACGGCGCGAGCAGGTACGTGCGCCTCGGCGGCCCAGCCGCGCCGAGCAGGGGGCGGGAGTGGGGCGGCCAAGGCAGTGGCGGTCGAGCTCGCACCTTCCCCGGCCGCGCCGCAGCCGAGAGTCGGGCGAGCGAGTAAGGGGTGCAGGGGGCCAGCGGACGCCCGGGAGGACGCGCCCTCGCCCGCCGGCCGCCGGGCCCCCTGGCCCCGTGTGGGGAGGCAGGCAGGCCCCACACCGGTGCACGCGCCGGGAGGCAGCTTCGGGGGGCGGCTGCAGGCGGTGGGCCCGAGGCGGGGAGTGGCAGCGAAGGACAGTGTACTGACCTCGCGGCCCGCCGAAGGACACACGACAAGGGGACCCAGGGGCACACCGGCGCCCGCGGAACCCGGCCTTTTCCGGCCGCCCTTTTGCGGGCGCTGCGGGGCCGAGGCCGGCCTGGACCGGGCCACGACATTTGTGGTCAGGGGCGGGAGCAGGGGGGTGTGAACTGCGGGCCAACGGGCGCGCAGGTGCGGTGGGCAGCCCGAGTGCTGGGGTTTCCGCGCAGAACTTTGGGTATGACAGCGTGAACCTGCCCGTGCGTATCTGCGCGCCCCGAGGCTTTGTGTACAACTCGTGCGTGTGTCTATTGATTGGGTTTTGTGAGGCTTCATCCATCCTCGCTGCGGGTTTGTCGTCTCCCCAAGTGTCATTGTGCGCCATGGATGGGACCTTGGGCCTCGTAGGGCTTGGTGGGTTGGATCTTAGCAGTCCTGGGGGTAATTGATTCCCTCCCCACCCCATCTCTCCGTAACCAGTTTTACTCTCTCCTGGTTACCAGAGGCGCGCACTGCTGGCTTTCCGAGTCTATAGATACTGTTGTGAGAATGAGGGGGTGGGGATGCGAGTGGAACTGGAGTGCTGGAGTGTGCGTTTCAGGACCTGCCCCTTGCAGATGGAAGTGGAGTAACTGATACCATTGGGGAATGTGGATAGTGTGTCTCTTTGTCTCTGCTTATTCTTGGGTAATTGATGGGCAGGGCCTTGTGGAACTGGTGGGCATAGGAGTTGTTGGCAGGGAAACATTCTAGTGCTGGGGTGGGGGAGAGCCCCTTTTCTCTGTCCCCTCATTCAGGCATCCTAAGGAAAAAGTTATGGGCTCGGCAAAGTGAAAGAGAGCGCCTCTCCAAGCATTTAGGTGCCCCAGATTTCCTCTGGGATGTGGAGGCCTCAATGTGTCAGTCTGGAGAAGGGGTCCACACTGGGAGCTGTGTTCTGTGGAAGGTACTGGGAGCCTGGTGGGAGTCGTGCATCTGAGTGCCCTGATAGGACTCAGTGCTGGACCCTGTTTTTGAATTAGGGTGCTAAGAGTCAAAGGCCAACCAGCACTCCCTATCTTTCTTTCTAGTCACTGTTGCAAATGGGCAGGGACCTAGGCACTCCAATGGAATTCAGGCATCTCCCAGCCCCAAAGACTGAAGGAGATTAAAAGTGAATGGGTTTGCAGGTGTGTAGGAGGTAATTCTTAGAGAATTCTTGGCCCCCCACATCCATGCCATGGAATCTTGGCTCTGTTTTATAAAACGAATGATTTCTGACATCATGGGGCTGGTGAGGGTTACATAGGATACTCCTGACTGAGGTGCCCCAAACAGGGCTCAGCATGTAGTAGGTCCTCAGGAAATATATGTTGCATGGGATCTCTGGAAAGAGGGATGTAGTGATGGAAATGAGTTGTCAGTAGAAGGAGGCCTTGTGCTCAGGTGAAAGGCCCTATGTGTGCTAAGAGAAGATGTCAGTTGCAAGTTCACACTGGAAGGAAGTTCAGAAAGATTGGAAAATATGCCTTCTTGCTCTTTTGGAGTTTCATTCATTTATTAATCTTATTCATTCTTGCTTCATTAATTTGCTCATATTCACACACATGCACACACACACACACACACACACACACACATGCACGCACATAAGTCACAGAACTCTAGAGAATGCACAGAATCCACATGTGAGTATAGATACCAGAGCACCAGAGCCTGGAGCCCAGGATGTACGTGTCCTCAGGGCATCATAGTGTTTATGCTTCTGGTGTAGAATCAAGAATGACATGTGCCAGGAGGCGAGGGAGGCTGAAGTGGGGCAGTAGGGAAGTCTACATCTGCCTAACAGAGGGCAAGACGGCCAAGTCCTGCTAAGAGTGGGGAGGGGAGGGGAACACAATGTGATCAGATTCTTTCATTTTTCAAGAGAAGCCAAGGACCCAAAGTTTAAAATGTAAAATCTTTTGCTTTTTATATGTTGGCAATGAATTCACCAAAAACAAATGAATAGGCCAGAAGCAAAACAAAACAAAGCTTGTGGGGGAGCAAGTCTGGCCTATGGACTGAGTTGGTGCCCTCTGATGGCTAGCCACATACGTGCTGTGTGTCTGGCTCTATGGTGTGGGTTCGGGTACTAGGTAGAAGAGACCTGCTTTGCAGCACAGGGAGTGCCTCCTTCTCACTCCCCTCCTAGCTCTGCTGGTCCAAACCGCCAGCCCCCCTATTTATATTAAAGGCATGTGACTTTGACCTCGGTCTTCACCTTTCTGGTAGCCTAATCTTCCAGGCCATCCCTCACCTGTTGGCTTCTTTTGTGGACCCTGTGCCTTCCAAACCATCATGTCCTGCCTTTTGACCCAGGCAGATCTCAGCACTCCCTGCTCCAATACCTGGCCTTCCAGGTCCCTGTGAGCTGGTCCAGTCAGCCTTAGAGTCACCCCTGACCCTTCCAGAATACCCTCATCCATCCCTTTCACTGCTGAGGAATTTCCCACTCTTCTTCTGAAGTCTGGCTCAAATGACATCAACTCCCAGAAGCTCCCCTGCTTTCTCCTCTTTGTTCTTGTAACACCTTAGTCATCTCTAACACCACCGTCTCTCTCTGCCACATCATTCTCTCCTCATAAAATAATGTCCATTAATTTAATCGGCCAGGGCTTCATGTACGTCAGTTTATGAAATTCTTGCAATAACCTCATGAGGAAGGCATTTTGTTTATTTCTCATTTTACAGATGTGAAAACTGAGTCTGAAGAGGAGCTCCCATCACTTGCCTAAGATCAAGTGGGAAAACTAGGATTTGAACCTGACAACCATCCTGTTCAAACTCCTCCATCATAATAATCCTCATCACTAATACTTACTGCACATTTATTCTGCTGAATACTCTATACAGGTTGTCATAATCCCTATGTCAGCCTTGTGCAGTAGGAAGTAGTGGTATTATTGTAATTTTATATGTGGGGAAACAGAGGCCCAGAGAGGATAAATGGATTGCCCAAAACCATGTGCTAATCCATGTTGGAGCTGGAGCCTAGCATGCATCCTGGAACCTAGCATACCTGTACCCTGGAAAAATGTGATGTCCAGTGCCAACAGTCCTTGGTAGAGATTTGTTCAATTCAACTGGCTTTCTGTTTTCTCTTCTAGCTGCCAAGGGGCCAAGGGATGAGCTGGCGTCCTCCTTCCCAATGGCATCTCCCCCTGGTCTGGAACTGAAGACACTGAGCAATGGTCCTCAGGTCCCAAGGAGATCTGCTCCTCTGGACCCAGTGGCCCCACCCAGGGCCGGTGTGGAGAATGCCTGCTTCTCCTTGGAGGAGAATGAGACCCGTTTCCAGAACCCTGGAGATGCCAGACTGGGCAGCTCCCCTAGTCCCCCAGAGGGTATCCCCTCACTGTCCAGGTCCCAGCAGGATGATCTATCCCTATATTCAGAGGAGGGGCCAGGTCTGGAGCCTGTGAGCCGCCCTGTGGATTATGGCTTTGTTTCTGCTCTGGTTTTCCTGGTGAGTGGGATCCTCCTGGTGGTGACAGCGTACGCCATCCCCCGTGAGGCCCGCGTCAACCCAGACACAGTGACTGCAAGGGAGATGGAGCGACTAGAGATGTACTATGCCCGTCTGGGCTCCCACCTGGACAAGTGCATCATCGCGGGCCTGGGGCTGCTCACAGTGGGCGGCATGCTCTTGTCTGTGCTGCTCATGGTCTCCCTGTGCAAAGGCGAGCTATACCGCAGGCGGACCTTCGTCCCTGGCAGAGGTCCCAGGAAGACCTATGGCTCCATTAACCTGCGCATGAGACAGCTAAATGGGGATAGAGGCCAAGCACTGGTGGAGAATGAAGTTGTCCAGGTCTCGGAGGCTAGCCATACTCTCCAGGGGTCTTAAGTAAAAGCCCACTCTATCTGGCTGCACTAGCTCTAGGGCTCTGAGGCCTGGGGTTTCAAACAGTTCCACATAGGGCCTGGTGGAAGGAGTCTAGGGTGCTGGAAGGGTATTGTGGGGTCTGGCCCAGTCCCCACTCAGCAAGCGCCTGCTGATCTGTTTTATAGCTTGAGGTTTTACATAAGGTTTTGTTTGGAAGATGGCTTCTGCTGCTAAAAATACAAAGTTTGGAAACCACTGTTCTTAGAAGATGAGGTTTCTTGGCATTTTTGAGGGTTGGGAGCCATTTGAAAGATTGCCTATCGTGTTCCTCCCCCGCATGGGGAATTCCAGGATCTCTTTATCCTCATTGACCAAGCAAGGGTGTTAGGTGACCAAGAAGGTGCACCTTTCAGTCATGACAATCTAAGTGTGAAGTAGCTTCATGGTAAGGAAGAGGCCAGCACTGGGGTGACCTCCTGTAGCACCCCACTGACTAAACCACAACCCTTTCCCCTTCAGGCCTTAGCTACTCTTCTCTGTCAAGCCAGGAGGTTGGACTGATGACCTCTCAGGCCAATTCTGCCCTGAGAATGGGAACCCAGTCTCCACCTGTGGCCACCCTTTCAAAAGAGGTATTTGCCAGGCACTGGTCATTCCTCATGCCATTTTTGGGCCCCACCTTGGTGACCACCACTGTGAGGAAGCCAGCTGCTTTCATGGTCCTGCTAAACAGCCTCTAGACTGGATGAGTTATGTTCAGTTTGCCAGAACCTGGTTTTGGTTTGGGGGTCTAATTGCTGGTAGTGACTAATTTTCTGCAGTGGCATATTTTACAGAGTTAAGTGCACTGTTTTGACCCATACTCTGGGCACAAAAGATCTTTTATACAAGAAAGTATGAGAGTTTTGTTGTATTTGAAGACTGTTGTATTTTTTGTGGGTGTGACATGCGCCTTTATCATCTTTCCTCCTCAATAGTATGTCTCTTGGGCCTGACCTCATTCTGTTAGCAGAAAAAAAGTTTTTTTAAAATGCCGAATTTGTAGCCTCCTGCTTTACTTCTTAGTAGTAAAGTGCAGCCACAGTTTATCTGGGGAGAAATCAGGCATATTGAGGTGACTGGGACACTCTGGCATCATTGATTACCATTTGTTCTCTTTTGCTTGTGCAGCACTTCCAGGCTGCTTCCAAACTCTCAACTTCTGACAATGAAGAAAAGTAGGTTCTAGGTAGCAAGGACATACAGGCATTTGGGAACTGGAGGAAGGCACTGTCTAGTCCAGGTGACTCTAAAACACTTCCCAAGTGCTTGCCTTCTACACCACTGGTATGAAGACCCTGAGGGGCCCATTTTGCTTCCAAACAGGTTGCCCTTCTTGAGGTTGTCCACATGGGGCATGGACCCTAACTGTCTCCAGGATGGAAGGCTGGGGTAGACGTGGGGTCTGTGGATGCTCATTACCAGTAACATGAACCTTTGATCCACTGAGTTGAACATCTGGGCTCACAGCTTTTGAGACAGATCAAATATCTGCTCCTGCTGGCAGTTTTCGTTGGGAACAGAGCTGGGGGAGGGCTGAAGAAGGGGTGAAGATTGTTTAGCTTGACCCCCTAGGCTCTGTCCTGATGTGAAAAGGGAGTGGTTAGAAAAGAACAAAGCCCACGATGGTGAATGATGCACAGGTCCTGGGGTTCCAGATGGGTAGATGCATGCAGTTCTTGCAGGCTCCAAGCAAGGACCACAGCAGAGGTGACATGAGGTGGCAACTCCAGGGGAACTGAGCATCCCCAATGATGGGCTAAGGCTTTTCAAGTCCATAATGATAATAATAAAGATATCAATCTGAGCCATTTGGATTACTGTGACAGTGGGGGACTTACTTGGATACCAAACCTGTTGAGAGAGTGCATGTGGGACCATCATTTCTTATCAGTTTAAATGCAGTGAATTGTATTTAGGGGATAAATTTGTTAGGAGATTAAATCCCAGGAATCTCAGGTTTTCTCCAAGTAAGAGATGCCTGCTTTGCATCTTAATGTAGAAACTCCTTTAGAAAATGTGTGTAATGGATTGAGGCAGTCATTACCTTGTCAGTGAATTAACAAAACTTGAGAGATGCCAAAAACATTTCCCCAAGAATGCAGCTGAGATCCCCCAGCTGGTGGATCAGAAACAGGTTTCTGAAAGAGTCCAGGAAAAGCAAGGAGCACTGAGAGCTTTCTTTGTACATAAAATTCCTTGGGGTTAGGTGTGGAACTGTTCTGAGAGCTCCTGTGGTTACCAGAACATGCCTCACATCCAGGTGCTGCTATGAGGGCCCCAAACTCAGGCTTTCCCTGATGTATTTGAATGGATACTGATTTCAGAGTTGGGAATATGGGCTCTGCCATTTACTGGCTCTGTGACCTGGGGCAAGTTACTCTGCCTCTTTGAGTTTGGGTTTCTTTGTAGATTAATAAAACCTACTTGGGAAGGTGGCCTTCTTCTTAGCTCTGCTGGGCCAACTCAATTAGGCCGGAATCTGAGGGCCAGCCCCTCAGCTTCCTCTCACACCTCATGCCCAACCCGCTTACAGATCTTGTCAGCTGTGTTTTCAGAATCTGATCACTGCTCACCCCTTGCCACCCACTGCTTGGCTAGGTCTCTCACTGGTGTCCTGATTATCTTCCTGCACAGCTCTTGTCCCCAGTTTATCCTCTGTTGGCCAACCCTGTTGAGAGGACAGGTCGTATCACTTATCTGCTCAAAACTTCTGGGTGTTCTCATTCTCACTGCAGCCACAGATGGATTTATAAGATGAGTGACGCACATGTGTCTGGACCCCTCAGGCTCCTTTCTGAGACACTGAATAGTTGGGTATTTATAATATAGCCTTATTTTTAAGGATTTCCCCTGAAATTCCTTAAGTTTTAGATTTTCCCCAAATCTGGGCCCACCTCTCACAGTGGCCTATAATGCCTTGCACTGTCTGGCCTCTGAGCCTCTCTGAGTTCATTTTATACCTCTGGTCCCTCACTCACTCTGCCCAAGCCACGCTAAGACTCACTTCTGTCATTTCTTAACCTTGCCAGGCACACCCCGACCTCAGGGCCTTTGCACAAGCTGTTTCTACTACCTGGAAGGCTTGTCCCTTGCTATCTGCAAAGCCTACTCTATAATTTCCTTGTGGCCTTATTCAAACATCACCATTCTCACTGAAGTCTTGCTGATCACTCTACTTAAAATCATACCCCACCCTCACTTCCTCCTCTCTTTACCTGCTGATCACCACCAGCAAGCTGTGTCCTGTACTTACTTATTGTCAATCCTTCCCACTACCCCCTATTGAATTGCGAGCTCTAGAAGGGCTGTTTAGTTTCACTGGTTCAAACTGCTCTCCTAGCTCAGGAAACAATGACTGACACACACAGTAAGTGTTTGGGAAACAGTGATTGACACACACAGTAGGTGTTCAGGAAACAGAGACTGACACACACAGTAGGTGTTCTTTGATGAGTGAATGAATGAAACAAGTTTCTTATGGCTGCCAGGGCAGCTGGACCTTATTCAGGCTCCTGGGAGCCCTGTAGTCCTTGCTTGGAGACTGGGTGGTCCTCCTAGACCCTGTCTTGGGGTAGGAATCAGTGACATAGAAGATCATATGCCACGTGGTATTAAGCGGATTATTTTGTTCCTGGACCCTCCTGCTGCAGCCCATTTGCCCTCTTCTTGGACCTTGGCACAGCTTCATATGGAGGAGTTAGAGGCGTTTCCCTGATGAGGGAAGAGACCTCTTCCCAGTCTTGTTAGGATGCAGCCAGATGCCAGCCAGGCCTGGGAGATGGTTGCTGGGTGCCTAGGACCCTATGAAATATGTATGCTTGATTCTCCTCTGAGGGCCCGAAGCACCCAGGCCTGGAACTTTGGAACCCCAGTGCCTGTGGTCACCTCTGCTTGATTCCTGCAGGCATCCTGTGAGTCTCCCTGCTGACAGTGTCTGCTGCCTAAGATCCTGCCAGTATAGCTTCCTCTTGGTAATAAGCATTGCCTTTCCTGGGATTTTCCTTAGCATGTCCGCCTCTCTGTACATACATACCTGCCCATACCTGCACACATGCATAAAGACACACTGTTATGCATATCCTCACATGCATACACCCTGTCTACACACACACGTAGCTTTCTTCTGTCTCACCTTGCTCCAAAGCCAAGGACACACAGTCTGGGAAAGTGGCTCCAAGCCAGGGAATCCTCTGGATGAGTGATGTTTTTTCTTTTTCGTCTCAGCCATGGCTATGCAGCCTCCTGTCTCCTCCCCATGCCAGGCAATTGTCTCCATATCCTTCCTATTCCTTCCTTTGGGGGACAAGAGGAGGGATATCCAGGGGCATTTCTACTCTAGCATTTCGGGAAGGGACTGTAGTCCTGGGCTGGGAACCAGGCAAGCCAGGTCCTGGTGGTCACTCTTCCTGTGGGCCTTTGGGTAAACAGATATACCTCTGGCCCTCCTGAGGGAAACTGGACACTTTCCTACTTTTAGAGGGCTTGCCAAATTTGACATCATGGTGCTTCATTCAGGGGGCAGGAGGAGAAAGAAGGGGGCATTGGAAAGAATCCATAGGAGGAAGGGTTATGTCAGGAGAAAGTAGCGTCTCAGGGGCACTGCAAAGGCAGGGAGATACCCTCATGCTGGCCCTGTTGGTTTCTCCTGGAGAGCAGGTCCCCTTTAGTGCCCCCCAGGAAAGAGAAAATGCAGAGGTCTTGCCTGCTTTGGAGTGGTAGGGAACTCCTTGTCAGTGGAAGCATGTTAGCATTTATTGGTTAGGTGTTGGGTACCTTTAGGGATGGAGTATAGTGCAGTTAGATTAGATTTGGATTTACCCAAGATGGTTCCCACCCTCTTCTTTGAGGAGCCAGTGGCCCAGTGGCCACAGCCTGGATAGATAGTGACAACTATGGCTTTATTGTATCTTCTTGTCTTTGTCCCAAATATCCCTTTCCCCAGATCGTTGCTCTTTCTGAACTGATTGTCCATGAACAGATGAACAGCACCAGGACACCACATGGTACAAGGGTTGCCAGGATTGCCTCCCCTCTCCTCCCAGAGAGCCAAGAACTTCGGTGTATTCCTCCTACTCAAAGCTCAGAGGGATGGGAGGCAGAGCTCCATAGAGGGTTCACTGGTATTGTCCATCAGATGAGTATGAGCCACTGCCTCCAGGGATGTGCTGCATTGGTGCTTGGTGGCGCTCCATGCCTCTTAGCCCATTTCCTCATCTGAAAATTGCACAGCTAATAACAGCACCTTCCCTGTAAGGCTGCCATGAGCAGCAAATGAGATGAGGTGTATAAAGCCCTGGCACTTCCAAAGTGCTTCATAAATGTTTGCTTATCACACCTGGTCTGCATGTTCTGACCTAGGGAGTGTGGGCACATAGCTCCTGCCCTTGGGGTGTCCAGGCTGTGTTGGAGAAGCAGGGTGGTGGCTGTTGCCAGGAAACATACCTAGGGGTTGTGTGTCTGTGTGGTTGTGGAGGAGTTACCCAATGCAGCTGAGTTCAGAAAGGTGCTGCTGGAAGGTGCGTCTAATAGGACTCTGAAACACTGAAGCAGAATCGGGTAGGGTGACAGAAGGGAGAAGAAACAGTTGTTGGGTGGAGAGTAACAGCATGAACACAAGTCAGAGGCCTCAGCAGCCAGATGTGTCCTATACTAGGGCAGGTGGAAGGGAGGTGTGCAGGAGTATGAGAGGGGCATGCAGCAGGGCAGAGGCCATAGTGGGCACTTGTTTTTCATCATTTGCAGAAGTGGGTCAGCCATGGTGTGTAAGTCATAGGGTAACTGTGATGACAGGTATCGTGCATAGCACATGGAGAGAAGGTTCTGTCCACCCTGTGATGGCTTGCAGCTACATGTGGCAGGAAGAGTCTTTAGATGGCACTGTAGAGTTGACACTGGCACTGTGGGTGCCAGTATCCCCTGACCCCTTCTCAGGGCTCTTGATGCAGGCAGAAGACACGAATTTGAGCTCCAAGCCTCAACCTCTGTGTCCCATCTTCACTTGGCCTGTAAGCACCAAGGTTAAGGTGGCGACTGTTAATCTCTTGGGCTTATGAGATGGTTAGCGAGTGAAAGGAAACTCACCAATCAGCTTTTCTGGCAGGAGAGCTGGCCCCAGGGGAGCAAGGAAGCTAGGGAAGAAGGCGGCTGCCATGCCAACCTCTTCCTGGGTAGCACGGTGTCTGACTCAGTCCTGACTTAGGGCCAATGACACTCAGTGAAAACCATCTCTCCCTCATCATCTTTTCTTTCTTCTAACCTCTTTCTGTCCTCTTTTTTATTCCAGTGTCCTTATCTCCTTTCCTTGAAGCTACTTGTGAGGGCTAGACATCTGGAGGAAAGTGATCACTATTGTGACTCTCCTGGGAATTCTCAGGGTCCCCCATCAGAGATTAAAGCAGAGGCCCAAGTGCAAATGCCTGCAGGGCTCTGCAGGTGACATCCGTGAACACAGTGAGTGACTGTGGAAGGCAGTAGCAGGATTAAAGGGGGTGCCTGCTCTAGCTCTGACCAGCTGTTCTGTGGTTATAGGCTCTGGGTTTTCAAAAGCAGCCGAACAGCTGGACTTGGTGTGGGTATAAAGATCCTGCAAGGGATTATCCCCAGCCTGAAGACTGACTGGGGCTAAAGCTGAGGTCAAAGGAGGGCCCAGAGATGCCACCTGCTAGGTCAGAAGTTGCACCCCTCCTCTTCCCCAGAGCTTACTCAATCACTCATAGACATGGGGACACTCCCAAGAAGGGGACTGTCCTCTTGCCTCCTGATTGGAAAACTGCTGAACTGTGAGGCCACCTAAGAGTTGCCCATCCAGGTATCCTTCATTCATTCCTTCAGCAAAGATTCAAGCAGCTACTCAGTGCCAGGATTCAGAAATTCAGCACTGAACAGGTAGAAATGCAAGCAAATTCCTGAGAGACTTGACTGTGTCTTCTGACACAGGGGTATTTATGAGCAGGCAGTCAAGGTCCCTTTCTGACCTGGAGAATTCCTGGGGTGAGAGGCCCATGGGGATCACCCATGCCAGCTTAAAGGGATGGTGTTGGGAAGGAGAGATGAGGAAGTCCTGTGTTCCCTCCCAATATCTGAGGTCTGAGAATGTGGGTGAAGGACCCTGATGTTTTACAGGCTCCAACTGTTGAAGTAGGGAGGAGAGGAGCCTGCAGGGTAGTACAGTGACTTTGCAGCCCAGCAGAGACACCCTGAGCTCTAGCAGCTGGGACAGCAGCCCTAATATAAATGAGAGTAAGCCCACCTGTCCTCACCACCATCATCATGAGAGGCCAGCAAAGACACTTGGTTTTTCTCCATCCTCCCCATCCACACCCTGGAGAAGTAAAGGTCCAGAAGAGGCCAGGATAGACTCCTTGGGACTGGGTGTGAGTTGGAAAGTTTAAACTGATTGAAATCGAGTTTGAAATCAAATTGGCCAGCTTATTAATGACTGGGCCCTAGATATTGAGATGAGAAAGGAGGATTTGATGGCAGTTAGTTAAATAAAAACATTTCATGTTTCTACACTGCAGTGAACTAGGTAAAACAGTGTAGTGTTCTCTGGGTATCAGGCCCTCTTCTACGTCTTTATATCTACTAGCTCATTTAAAACACACCATAACTCTACAAAGGAGTTCCTATCATTACCTGTTTTACAGAGGAGGAAATTTTGGCAAGGACAGGTTAAGTGACTTGTCAAAGATCACACAGGTGGTGAACAGCAGAGTCAAGACTCAAATTTAATAATACACTATCATGTGTGTTAGCAAGTTTAGTAACTTGCTATATGGCGAGTTGGAGCATAATTGTGACAGATCTGGGTTGTGGGTTGCCACTTCGAGGCCCATGGCTTGCTATGAGTTGAGAACTCTGGAGAACTGCTCAGGCCCATGGTTTGCTTATTCATGGAACCTCACCGATGGGCAGGATCTCAGTCAGTCAGATCCACCCCTATCTCCACTTTACAGAAGAAGAAAGCTAAAGACTTGCCATGATTAATGTGTCTCAGGCCTCCTGCCAATGCTCTCAATGGCTTCTCACTTGAATTTATATCCTGGGAACCAAGCAGCTTGAAGGATGAAACTGATGCTGTGAATCTGAAGAGAAGGGAAAGAGCAGGGCTTTGTACTGGAGGTAGGACACCTATGTCCTCTGTACTCCAGGAATCTTCTTGTCCTGAGAAGTGCACCATCCTGGATTAGGAATCAGGAGTCTGGTTTAACCTGGCCCAAACCACTCCGGAAGGGTCCTAGAAGGGAGCGCTAACCAGGGTGCTGAACTGGTGTGCTGCTCTCCTAATAGCCTTGCTGAGGGATCAGGGAGCTGGAAGGGAAAAAAGGGGACCCTCATATTTTTGTCACTCAGAACCTCTCCATGACTGTTTTGGCCACTGTTCAGTGGAAATGCCTTGGGACTTAAAGCCAGGATTTATGTTGTCTGTGTTGCCCTGGGAAAGTCACTCTCACTCATCTGCCTGGGCTCACTTTTTCACCTCTTCAGTGGGACAGAGTATCTTCCATCCTTCTTACTCAGAAAGTCAATGTGAGCAACACTTGGGCCCAAGTGACAGGTCCCTGTAGCCCAACCCTGGGCCCCAAATTAGCCTCTTAGGAGCTCACCCTTGCAGAGGACTTCTGGGTCATTGTCCTCCACTGCAGAATGGAGGTCTGCTGAGCGGTTTCAGATACTCTTACCAAGGGCCTTCCTTTGCAGTGGCTATAGGCAGCAGTGCTCCAAAACGTGAGGCATACTTTGTAAACAGGACCAATTTTGGAGCCTAAGATCATCTTGGGGATTACTCAGTACCTTCCTTTCTCACACACGTCCTGACTTGTTTTCCAGCTTCTGGCATGGATTTTGCTCAGGGACCCATGATCCTCATTAGACCAGGGTGTGAGACCTGAGCACAGCACTTCTACTGAAAAGAACACTGGCTTCACAATGAAGAAGCTGACCCAGTTCTAACACCCTTTAGGTATATGCCCAGCACCTCAAGTAAGGCTGCCAGCAGTGTTGATCTTGAGTTTGTGAGGAGACTACATGAGATAAGAAGCCTGCACACTGTGGGCACCAGGTAAATTCTTATTTCCTGCACTGGGGATGGCCCAAGTCTCCTCTCCTGTCCTCGAGTCCCATCTTTACCTCAGTAAAATCACCTCAGTAATAATAGCAGCTGGTGTCCCCTGAGCCCTTCACTATGTGCTAATAAGCCACACTGTTTGGTGGGACACTGCTCCAATCCTGCAAACAAAAGTGATGGTCATTGTGCAGGTGAAGGCCACATACAGACAAAGCAGTGCCTGTAGTCATGCCCATGCCTGCTTGGCTTGAACAAATTACCTAATCTTTCCAAACTATTTCTGGTCTAGAAAATGGAGGTGAAATCTCATTATTGTTATGATTTGAAGATACAATGTATATTTAAAGACACACACAAGACACATGTGAGTGATCTCCAGGGGTAAGGGAATGGAGTGGATACTGGGAGTTTAAACAGGGAAATCTTTAAGGGGGTTCTTGCATGCACTAATCATATGTGCCATCAGCCAAAGAGACTGATAGGCTCAATTACTTGCATTTGATATCCAGGTAAGAAAAGGACAAAGTTTCTCAAATTTATCATAAACATGAATCTCACAGAGAACTTGCTGAACTGCATTCTCATTCAATAATCTGGGGGTGGGGCCTGAGAGTCTGCATTTCTACAAGGTCCCAGGTGGTGCTGCTGCCGCTCATGATCTCAGTCCAAAGCACACAGTCTTCTCAACTCTCAAACTTGTGTGACCCTATGAATCACAAGAGGAACTCATAAAAAACAGATTTGAAGGCTCTTCTTTGTGGATATGGGTTGGGGCCCAAGGTGTGCTAACGTACACTTAAGAGCAAGCATCTGGGCTGTGGTACCCACCTGTACCATGGCGCATGGTGCAGACACAGGAGATTGGCTCACCAGATCACTGTGCCAATGTACCTTCCTGAAGGGAGGGGTGGTAAGCGAACGAGGACATTTTCCCAGGGTCTCTTGCTAGAGTTTGAGAGGTGATGCAGATAATCAGATACATTCAACTGACCCTTGGATTCGACCTGTGCTGAGGGAGGCAGAGGTGGCAGTATGGAGGGCATCCACTTTCTGGTACACATGTAGGTAGTTGCTTTTCAGTGCTGGAGTTCCTATTTCCCAGATCATGGCAATGATGACATGATGGCACTATTTTCTGAACCCTTTTTGGCTAAAATGTTTACTGCAGCTGAACCCCACAACTAACGCTTCAGCAGCACTCTCGCAATCCCTCATTCCTCTGAACCTGTCATACTGTGACTCTGCAGCACATACTGTGTCTCATATGGAACACAGCCTCCACCTGGCCACCCAGGGTCCTGTCAGACTAAGCTGTCAGTCTCATGATCCTTTATGCCAGGCCTGACTTTCTGCTTTGCACACCCACCAGCACTGCTACCAATGGAGTATCCAAGGCTTCCTGGAACTGCTGTTTTTGTATCCTAGCCTCTGCCCTCATTACTCCTCACCATCAACCACCTTTGCCTTTTGATCCACCCTCAGGGGCAGATTTAGGACCAAGCACAGTTGGAGTGAAGTGTGTCCTAAGGGCAAACAAGGCTGGGGCTGAGATTCCTGCTTGTGAACCTCTCCTTTGAAAAAAAAAGTCGAGTGGCCCCCAAAGGATGCAAGTTTTAGGGTACAGAAAACTGGGGGGGAAGGATGTGGGAAATTCTTTCTCTCCTTGGTGGTGGGACCTTTATTGCAACTGCACCAAACTAGATAAGATTAGGTAGCAGAGAATATGAACTGTGCCACAAAATCTAATTTTCCTACTGTGAAGAAAGGCACAGATCAGTAACAAAATATCACTAATAACAGAGAGACCACAAGAGAAGCTGTGAGGCTATGTGGGATTTGCTACCCATTTCCCAACCGAGTCCACAAAGGGCTGTTCATTCATACAGGAACACGGCCTCCATTTTGAGCAAAATACATTCTTGGAGTTAAGGGCTGAAGAGACTCTTGACTTACAATGGAGGCTGACAGAAGTTCATGACTGAGTAGATAAACACAATGAGAAACACAGCCAGCTCTAAGAATTGGGAAGGAGAGAAGCTAAAGAAGAGAAGGCAGGCTGTAGGCCAGTGCATCCCAGGAATAGTATGAGGGTCTATGGCATTTCAGTACCACAAGGCAAGGATTGATAACTAGATCTTTATTGTAAGTCACTGCATAAACAGTGAAATTTCAAACCAAGCAAGTAAATCTCACTAGATCTGAAAAAGTAACAGGAACTTCCCTAGAGAAAAGATCTGTCCTGTATCACATTGAGTCCAAAACCGTGCCTCAATTCTTCTGCGATTTGTTGCCATCAAAACCATGGTCTGCTTCCCCAGGGTGAGTAGCTCTGGTTACTGTCTTGTTTGGCTTACGTCAAAAGATTTTTAAAAATGGACAAAACCAAAACAAAATATGACTTGATACTCACTCAGTTATAAGCAGAGATGAAGAGTAACAAGAGTTGGTAAGGATGTAGAGAAACTGAAACATACATTACTAATGGAAACGTGAACGTGTGGCTGCTGTGGAAAACTCTCTGGCAGTTCCTTAGAAAGATAAACTTCATTATCAGCTAGTCCGCTCCTTGGTATATACACAAATGGAAAGATCTGCCCACACAAAAATTTGTACATGAATGTACACAAGCAACTTTATAACAGCCAAAAAGTAAAAATAACCCTACTATCCATTAACAAATGATTAAACAAATATGATATATCCAGTCAATGGATTATTTGGCCATAAAAAGGGAATGAGGTACAGATACATTCTGCACTATCAATGAATCTTGAAAATACTATGCTAAGTGAAAGAAACCAAACACAAAAGGCCCCACATATTGAATAATTCCATTTGTAAGAATTGTTCAGCATAGGCAAATCTTTATAGAGATAGAAGACAGGCAAGAGTTTGCCTGGGTCTGGGAGAGGGATAATGGAGTTGACTGCTAATGGGTACAGGGTTTTTATTGGGGGTGGTAAAAATGTTGAGGAATTAGATATGGTGATGGGTGCACAACACTGAATATATTACAACTCGCTGAGTTGTATACTTTGAAAGGGTGAACTTTATGCCTCTGTAAATTCTCAATAAAACTTTTTAAAAAAGAGGAATAGGCTTATTAAGGCTCTGGTTTTAGGGGTTTTACAGGACATATATTTGGAACATTGCTGCATGTTGCTGCTGATTACTCATGGCTGGAAGAAAAACAGCTGAAACCAGAATAATCACCAACAGCTTGACTAGGTTCCACAAGGTCCTGTTCAACACTTCCCACCCGCCCCCCAACACACACCCATAACATGTTGGACACTCTTTCTCAGTGTCCTTACTGCAAGGAGACACACCAATAATGGCTGATTCTGCAGATGAATCACTGAATTTTCAGTTTTCAGGAAACAGAATTAGGTACACCAAGTGATCAGAATATACAGAGAATACTTAAATTTTAAAAAAATTTGGTAAAATATATTGTTCAAAATATTCCCTACTTTGAATACACATCCTATGGTTCTTGCCATTCTCTGAACCATTTCTGAAAGTTCTCTTTTGTGTGTGGCTTTATGAGGTGTGATAGAAAATATGGTGAATGGTGCTGCTAAGTGCCATCTAATGGAAAGGCAAGCTCCTAAGAACAGTGTAGTGTGTCCTCCTAATGTACTTTATTCATCACTTCTGGCACTGTGTGATTTCTGGCTCTTTCCCAAAGTCAAAATGACCATAAAGGGTAAATGTTTTGTGTGATTTTTTTTTTTTTTTTTTTTGGAACTGGGGATCAAACTCGACCTCACACGTGTCAGGCAGGCGCTGATGCCACTGAGCCCAAGGTAAATGTTTTGAATTGATTCAGGACATAGACATGCAAGAGAACTTCTAGAACTGCCTCAGAAAATGATAAAAATGATGGGATAAATGTGTCTGAAGCAAACAGAAGTATTTTAAAGTTTATTTGAAAAAGTAAAAGTGAAGAGTGAGAGAAAAACTGGCTCTGCAGAGTGAGCTTGGGCCAAGTAAAAGAGGAAAAAGCAAGATAAAAGAACACTCAGGAGAAAGCATGGCAGGCTTTTGTGAAGAAAGCCATGATAGCAAGTTCTTCTTGGTGCCTGTGTTCTTTTATACTATCCAAATCTCGAGGAAACCTGTGAGAACTTCTGCATACAGGTCCTGAGAGGTGGTGATGGGAGCCATCCCTCAGGATAACTTAGGTCTAGGCAACTGAAAACCTGTGCAGGGCTTTGGGAACTCTTCTGTGCATATTTTCCAGGATTTTGTAACTAAGTGGTCATGCCTACTTCCCCGGCCAGTTTTGCCATGCCCTAACATACTACCTCATTTCTCCCTGAGACATACAAATCCCCATAATACTTCAAAAGGGAATATTTTGAGGATGTTTAATGGTAATGTCTTTCACTATAAATTTTTTTCTAAAAACATTCATTGTATTTTTTGATCATATCACACATATGACTATCTTTTCAGCCTTTGCTACTAGGAAATCTAAATGGTGAATTTATTTTTTAAATTTTCTTTTCCTTGAGTCAGACTCTCAGAAGTTATATACCTTTTTTGTATCTATCAGATGATTAGTCTAATGTTCCATTAAATGCTTAAAACACAGTTTTCATGAGCAAAATGCTCCAGACTCTTTTGGTTGCAGGTTGGTCCAGTTTCAAAACAAAAACAAACATTCTACCCTGCTGCTATCCCTTGAGGGAGGTTATAAGCAAAAAATTTAAATATTTGCTGTATATGGCATTCATATCTTTGCCCATTTTCTGGGTCTTTCTCCAGAAAAGCTTCAAGGTGGCTAGTCATGTTGCTGGAGTCAGTTACTGCATTACTGCCTGACAGGGGACTGCCAGGGAATGTGTTCAGGTATCCTGACCACCTAGCCCCAGTGCCACCTAAGCCTGGCCTGCTGGGTAGACAGGCAGTCATCAGATACAGAAACTGACCTAGCGAATTATCTCCAAATGGCTACGGTAGCCTGCTGCTGCCTACAAGAAATGGCATGCCTAACTTGGGGAAAGGAGTCCAGGGAGCTGAGCAGTAAAGGACCCACATACAGCTGAAATATGGGCTGCCAAACACTTCAATCTTGTGCCTCTTGGCCTGGTCATCTCTCACTGCTGCCCTGAGGCTCAGTATGCTCATACTTGATAGACTCAGGCTACAATGGACCTGGAGAATGCCAAAGGCCAGAGTATTCTGGACATAGGACACATCTGAAAAGCGCTGAGCTTCCTGCTCCTGAAGTTCAACACCACACTCAGATGGAGCCTGTGCTCTTGGCCAGGTCCCAGCAGGGACAAGAAACACAGTTATAGACTCTGTAGGTAAGTACTGCATAAGTCCTGAATTTTAACTCTTTTCCTTTTGCTCTGGGTCCTAAGGGGTGTTGCCTTCCATGGGAAGAAGTCCAAGTATTTCAGAGCAGGAAAGGCACCTCCCATTTCCCATACTTTTCTTAGGAGTTGCTCAGTAAGTTATGGGGCAAAACTGAAATCAGCCAGCAGGTCTGCCTTGTTTACCCTTCTGCTTATAGGCCACTCCTGCCCAGGTACAGATGGTCCCAGAGCACAGCACGGATGGTTCAGAACAGAAGCTATCCAGGTATTTTGCCCTCACCAGAATACTGCAGTCTTTCACAATGTGCCTGTCCTGGTGAAGGTCACTGTGTGGCCTATGGCATTTCCAGTCACATATTTCTATCTACCTAGCATGACCAGGGCCCATTTTAGTGATGTCAGGAGTAATAGCAACTTATGAAAGGAAGGTCTGAGAAAAAAAAAATGGGCTCTGAATAGAAAAAGACTAATTTAGTCCAACAAAGATGCAAACTTTGAAGTTACTTAACTGAAAGGAGTTGTTAATAAAGAAGAAAAGTGGGAAACCGGCAACATGAATTTTGTATTGACATTTGGTTCTTAATAATAACATCCAAAACGCGTTCTGTTCTTATAGCGCTGCAACTGGGGTTGTACTGGGTGGAGGGTGTGCATTGCCGGAATCTCCCATGAGAACCAGGGAGCAGCTGGTGGTGAAACACACACTGACTTCTCTTTGTGACCTATGAGCAGCCAGGTGGAGGGCTGCAGCAGGTGCCTTGCCTCAGAGAAGGGGTGAGGAGGCAATCCTGGCTGGCCTGCAAACACATGGGCAGAGTCCCTTGCCCCCAGCCTACAAAAACACGGCTGCTGGTGGGGCCAGTGGTGGCAACTACGGGAGAGTAGAGGGGAGGCTGGGATGTTACATTCTTGAGGCCTTCACAGGTACATGTCATCAAAGCCCGGTGGAGGGAGATGGTCTGGGTTGGGTCTGAAATGGAAGAAAGGGCTGGTGAGCTGGACTGATGGGAGGCAAGGCACACAGGCAGTCATGACCCTGCATGAAGAAGTCTATTCTCTGGAATGGCACAGTGGCTTGTGGAGCTTTCAGTCACACACCATTGAGCCAGAATGTCTGAGTTTGAATCCTGACTTTCACACTTTGGCTAAGTTAGCTAATGCTTGGGGCCTTGATTTTCACATCTATAAGATATGGACAGTACTATCTATCCAAGATTGCTGACATCAATGCAATAGGCTTCTGACACATTCTTAACTCTGTGCTAGTTCCTCCTCCTCCTCTGAGTCCTCCCTGGATGGGAATTGGGGGAGGGAGAAATGGAGGGATAGATAGGGAGCTTCTGGAAGGCTCCAGGGAGACAGCAGGCAGGGTCCAGAAGCAGCTCATCTCTCTAAGCAGCCACAGGTGGTGACTGTGGCAGCTCTGCACCAGGTAACAGACACCTTTGCTGCTGCA
Organism: Dasyprocta punctata; assembly: GCA_004363535.1. Lineage (NCBI taxonomy): Eukaryota > Metazoa > Chordata > Mammalia > Rodentia > Dasyproctidae > Dasyprocta > Dasyprocta punctata. The sequence continues at coordinate 56,039 of RJWM01000885.1, read as the reverse complement.
ATGCCAAGATAAGCTGAGCTGTTATCAAGTCCTACTTTTCAGTTACCTGAGTGGATACCTACCCAGAGGGGCTGGTCCCAATGGGTCCAAAGGGGTCAAAGCGAGCTCCTGGAGGAACTGCACCTGGAGGAAGTCGGTTTGGAAGACCTGAGGATGGGTCAATAAGTGCTCTTGGGAAGCCAGATCTCAGAGGATCCACAATCATGCCACCTCTCCGGAACCTGAGGCAAGAAAGAAGATGGATACGCAGCTATTGTAGGGATTGCCCTTGAAGAATTGTTGAGCGAGGTGGGAAAAGACTAATAATGACCAGGAGGTCTACTCTGGATGGTCCAAGCAGAGAGCCAGCAGAAAGTGGGGAAGAACAAGAACATGCACAGAACCCCTTCATTGGTGAGGGGTCTGTGCCTTGGGCCCTGTAGGGTTCCCCAAGCCTGCAAAATTGAGATCTCTGCCACATGTTACATGCAAGGGACGTAAAACAAGCATGTTTCACAGTGGTCCTTGGTACAGATCAACACTGACCATATTACAATGGCAATTATGTGGAACAAAAATGAAAACCTTGGAGAATCCCAGTTCTGATCAAGAACAGGAGCTAGAACTGGCCAGAGTCAACATGAATTGTCATAGGCTGTGGATCTGTTGGACACTACCTTAGGCCTAAGGACTAAAAATAGCATGGCAACGACTCAGCAAGCTAGTTCTTCCACTGTCCCCAGAGCTGCAGGGCAGTTTCAGATTGTTTCTAGGATGAAGATGTCGGGCCCCTGAAGGCATCTGTCCCTCACAGAGTTCTACAACCTCATGTGCTCAAACCGGGATGAATAAGCTGATATTTTCCTAAAATTGTGAGGTCATTATTTGAATTGCAATGCAAACTTAAGTGATTTCTCCACTGGCTAAAAATGAGATGATAAATGTTGGGGTCACTTTGTAGAAGCGTTTAAAACAAGTTTAAATCATTTAGAGATCAGAAGCACAGTTAAGGCTGTATAACAACTTTGCTAGGTGCATGACAGCCATCACAGAGACTAATGGGGCTCTGAGAATCTTAATCAAGTGAGGTAACCCTGAGCTGCCTTAAGTCTGTCGCTCAACCTCATGTGCTCTTTAACCAGCACTTCAGTAAAACCTTATGTATATCCTTCCATCCAGGGAGACTCCTGTCCTTGACCAGGTGTGGGGGACTGAGAAATGACACTAGAGCTGCCTGCTGAGTGTGCCCAGTCCCCTATTGTAATCCCAAATATTGAGTATGGTAATCCAAGTACTGTAATCCTTTCTTCAGTCTTCCTCACAACCTAAGAAGTTATATTTGTATAATCCCACTGAGATATTATTGGAATCCTGGCAAGTTAATTCCAATCTACCACCTCCAGTGCAACCCATGGTGAGGCTAAAGACACCAAGACATATTCAAAGTTAAGGGCAGCTAAGGGGTCCTGAGTCCAATCCTCGTGAGGATATGCGGACAAAGGCCTTGATCCTAAGCTTCTCCTAGAATTTATTATCTTGTGAAGAAGGGGGTGGCTTGAGGATGAGTGACAGTGAGGATGGCAGGAAGGAACTACATGAGTATTTGAGCTGGCTAGCCATGTAGTGAAAAAGACATTTATTCAAAATACAGAGATAAAGATATGGAAAGGGATCAATTTGCATAACCTAATCAAGGTAGCAATTGAATTGTTTTAGGAGGTTGCCGGTTCAGTTTCTGCTATATAAACTTTATGCCGTGGGGACTCATAGCCTCTTTCTCGAAGCTCATACCCAGTCGACATTCCTGGAGCTCACTGGCTCTGCCATCCCGTTGTGCTTTACATATTTTACAGAGATCACTATGCGAGGGAAACAGGAAACTGTCTGACGGCTTTAGAGATTACATACCAGTACCTTGGCTAGCCTTATTTGCAATGCTTACAGCCAATTGAAGAGAGAAGGGAATACCATAGTCAGCTCTGTATATATCAATATAAGGAAATAAGTCTCAATATAATCAAAGTTGCAGCAATTGTTCTGCATTCAAGGGGAGCCACTCAAATTGTCTCCCACAGTCCCCTCCAGCACTGAGTGCCCTCCTGCACTGCTCTGGGTATGGCAGAACATAGAAAGTGACAGTGACTTCCCAGCTGCTCAGCAATACCTGCCTCCTCCACCTCCAAGGAAAAGACTGATGAAAGCTCTAAAATTAGAAGATGAGCTAGGGCTGAAATCCACAGGTGCCACCTCTCCAGCAATACTCACCCAAAGGGGTCTAGGTCTTCTCCCCCGACAGCAAAGGGGCCCAGGGGATCAGACCTGAAACAAACAAGGGACAATTACTGTAAGTCCCAGAGCAGCTGGGCACCCAGGTTCCCAGGGGGCCAAATCTGACGCCTGTGGGGTCACAAAGGCACTCCCAAGCATGGGAATAGGGGAGATACCTGCACGAGAACACAACACAAAGGATGTTTCACAGTGGTTCTTGGTACACATCAACACTGACCATATTACAATGGCAATTATGTGGAACAAAAGCTAAAATCATGGAGAATCTCAGTTCCACAGAAAATAAATATCAACAGTGGTAACCTTCAGATAAATTTTATTCTATTCATGCCTTCTTCAAATTCTGAAACTTTGAAAAAAGAACCAAGAATTTTTACATGAGAAAAATATACTCTAAAATCAAAACCAGAATCACAAAGCTAAGATTAAAAAGCCTCCCAGGTGGAGTGAGATAAGAGATATGAAGTCACATGCACTTGAACAGTATTCTCAGTTTCTCAGTTCATTACACTGCTCATGTGAGTTTTAGGACCACTGTACACTGCGTATCTGTTTATTCACTCTAGTCTGCTGGATGGCTACAGGTCACAAATCTCTAAAATTCTCTTCACAGGAACCCATTTTTTCCTTCACTGAGAATGCCTGGGCCAAAAGGAACACAAATGAGTGTATACTTTCTGACAAAAAATTCTATATTTTTTCTAAGGTATAAAGTTATGTATATAGGTATACATTTATATCTGTGTTTGTGTGTGTGTATATATACATATACAGGATAGGTAACAATACTACTAATCTCTTTAAGTTCATCAAAAAGAATAGTTTGTGTTTTCATGGACTGATCATTTTTTTCATGCCTAAATCTTATAATCTGAACTACTTTTAAGATAAAAATATGCAATACATTAATTAGTACTAATTTCCTATTATATTTTTGAAATTCTCTGTTGTTTTTATCCTTTGTTTTTAAAATAAAAAAAGGAGAAGATACACACGCACAGAAAAAGATTTAATGTATTTTTCAAAAATCTTATATACCTTCATATTCTGACCAATAACTTTATGCCTAGGTACCTATCTTCAAAGTATACAGAAATCAAATTAAAATATACCACAAAGACTTCCATCAGGGAAACTGGAATCTGCCCAAAGGGAGACCAGATAGGTACACTGTGGTATTATCCTATACATAGTCATAAAAACAACAGAAACAATGGTCTAAGAGTGCTTTAAAAATAGATGTGGAAACTGCTCATGCTCTAGTGTAAGGGTGGGAAAAGGAGGATTACCAATAGCCTAGGGAAATCAACTGTAAAAATGTGGGTATATATGTAGGGGTGAAGGCATGTATGTATAAATAAAATGACAGAAAAACACTAGCAGTGTAAATAGTGATAAGTCACTCCTGGGGAGTTTCCTTTTTATACTTTCATAAAGGATATGGATGCAATAAAATAAGAAAGATTTTGTATTTTAAAATGTGTGCTTTGGAAATCTGCTTGGAGCCCTGGTAAGCAACACAAACTTGACAGTTCTGGGGCACGGGCAGACTCCTGCCAGACTAGGAAAACCTCATATGCAGCAACTAATCTGAGCTTACAGGTAAGAAGCCATTAATTAGAGAACTGGGAAGAAATCCAAAAGTAAGCACTTCTTCAAACAGTTCCACCAAATTGGCTACAAAAAATACTGTAACTGCAGTGGACAAGGCCAAGATGCCAAGGGAAGGGAATTTTTTCTGACTTAGGTTATCATACCTTAGCCATGGAGCCAGGAGTCACTGTTTCTAGAGGCCACCAATATCTGACCTCTGGAAACAGGCCAGGTGGTACATGAGTACAGTAAACATTTCACTGAACTCCATGAAGTGACCCTGGCAGAGCAGCAGACACAGGGTGTTGTAGTCAGAGGTTACATGGAGAACAACTACATACAGGACACAGGGTTTGTAATACTGTTTTATAACAGTCACCCAAAGTTAAACACAAGAAAGTGCAGGAAAATCTGTCCACAACACTAAGACCCAGGATAGCCGAGGGCCTGGATCCCACAGCAATATCATGCAAGAGTCCCACTAGAGACCCAAATGCATGACAATGCCTCCGACAGTACCAACTGGGAATCTAAGAACCCACAATAAGGGCTCACGCCAGTCTATTTACAGTTCTGTGCTGGGAAGGCCACAGGTCAGCGGTGGAACTAGAAAGTCTATGCCAGCAGGGTGAAGGAGCTGTGCAGTGGGTTGAGGGTTCTATGTAGGAGCCGAGAAGTCACGCTCAAAAGAAGAAGCAGGGCTGCCCTGAAGAGCACCACAGCCATCCCCAACAGCGACGAGGTCCCGCGCTCCTCCGACGATGGAGAACAGTTGAGCACAGGTCAGGAAGCCAAGCGTGACAAGCTTCTCCAGCACACAGCCTCCCCTCCGGAGCCAGGAAGCGATGCACAATGTGAGGAGCGGGGCTCCCGCAACATGAACCACAGCCACTCTCACCAACGAGGTCCCGAGCTCCTCCGACGATAATGGCCGAATCCATATTGGGGAAGCCAGCATGACAAGCACCTCTAGGAGAACCAGCGGCTCGAAACAGCAACTCTTAGAAGAACTCACAACGCCTCCTGCTTCTTCTCCATGTCCCTATTTATGCTGGCAACTTTCTTCAGGTGGAGCATCTTTACTCAACACTGGCTGAATTAATTCAACTGGTGCTAAGTTGACCACCAGTTTGTAATCCATAACACAGGGGCTTCTATTGTCTGTTAAAATGCCTGGAGTGAAAAGCCTGACTGCTCCTGAAACGTGCAGCCATTTCTATTTTTCTCTTTGGATGCCAGCTTGTATGGGGAAGGGAGAGAAAATAGAATAAGAAGGATAGAAAGGCAGCTATAAGGCCCAGACCAACAATTTGTATACTTGAAGTTATCACAGCAAATTCTGTAGACTCAGGTTCGCTGTAACACACAAACACTTTTAGGAACTTATTATGTGCATTCTTAGAATCCATTTAAAATAAAGAGCCCAGAGGGTCCAACTTTCTCTCCATAGCTCAGCTGGCCAAATATTAGTCTTAGATGTATTGAATAAGGGTTCAAGAGAATTACAAAATCATTTCTATTTAGGGACCCTCAATTTAAGCCCCACTCCATCATCTGGTAATCAACCGAAAGAAAGAGGAATCCATTCTAACCCTTGAGGAAAAAAGAAAGGCTGGGCCTACTGGGGCAGGATGTCCTTGCTGCAAAAGTGGTCCCACTAAAGGACTAGAGGGTGACCTTGATCATACAGTGTTTCCTCCGTAGGCATATCTCTTTTGTCTTACATAAAACAACACCTGGGCACAGAAATTTAGCTGATAATGTAATAGTGGAGGTGGCCAGGTGAAATGGAAAGGTCTCAGGACAAGGAGGCTGAAGGTATGTTCCATCTTTGGGTTTGGGATTACCTAGCTGAATAGCAGGGGCCTGTCATAAAATTTCTATACTTCAGAGGCTTTTAAGATGTAAAATCTAACAGTAGCACTCACAGGGGCTGCTGAGATGGTGAACAACAGTTTTAGACATAAAAAGACTGGTTGACAGGAAATGCCTGAAAGAATGAACAAACAGCAGCCACCACCATTTACCAAGAGGTTGCTTTGTGTCAGACTTGTCAAATTTAGTTTTATTTTAAATTTAATTTTTAAAAGATTGATTGTTTAAATGAAATTCTCTGAAGGTAATCCATTTCCCAGTTCCAAGTTTCATGAGTGAAAAAGGATACACAAGTCCCCGTAGTCTTAGGCCAGGTGTGTTTTGGAATTCAGAAATTTTCACTTTAATTTGTAAAGGGTACATTTTTCCAAATATGATGGGTACATCAACATATTTTAACACTGTCAAGCAAGACCTTGCTATAATCGATACCCTAGTACTTCTGCAAAATGCATGAATATTCACACTTGTAGGATAGCTAAAGATACAAAGAGCTTCCTGCCATTTCAGGTTAGGTCTCCCACCAATGAGTTCTGGCACCAACCTATGATACATTAGGATTTCAGAGCTCTTTTGATTTTGGAATTACAGACAAAAAAATGAATCTGTAATTGTCAAAAAATCCCTTATTCGTGTCCCCTAGTCCATCAGACAACTAACACCTGTTTCTTGTATTTTCTTCTAAAGATACTCTGCAGACAGGAGCAAATATTATGCCTCCTACTTTTAAAATAAGTGGATCTGCTGATCTTCTTATGCATGTTATTTTATTTCATCTTTGTGGCAGCACTGAATAAGTTTTATAATCTTCCCTATTTTAAAGACGAGGATACCAGGGCTCAGACAGGCCTAGAGAGGCCACAGATACTTGTACATAGGTAGCAAAGACAGGAGTCATGCCAGACCTGCCCAACTCCCAAATTCATCCATATTCTTTGAGATGGGTGTGTTGAGACTATTCACCTTTAATGTGATTTTTATTATGTTTAGATTTATCATTTTATTATTGTTTCTTCTAGTTTTTGTTTCATTTATTATTCAATTTTAATTTTTTAAACTATTGCTTATATAGATTTTGTAGTGATTGCTCAAGAGATTTAACTACATGTAACTTTTCAGTCTCCTTAGAAATAACATTTTACAGCCGGGCGTAGTGGCGCACCTCTTTAATCCCAGCATTTGGGAGGTTGAGGTAGGAGGAGCTTTGTGGGTTCGAGGCCTGCTTGGGCTACAACGCGAGCACAACACCGGCCTGAGCTACATAGTGCGACCCTGCCTCAAAAAACCAGGGCCGGGAGTTTGGCTCAGTGACTTAAGCACCTGTCTGACAGGTGTGAGGTTGTGAGTTCAATCCCCGGTGCCGCAAAAAAAACCAAAAAAAAAACCAAAAAAAAAACATTTTACCATTTCAAGTGTAATGTAAGACCTTACCAGTGCATATGGATCCCCTCAATTCTTCCCTTTTTGTGTTACAGCTGTCATGTACTGTAGTGCAGAGAATCCTACCATACATTGTCATAACTTGTCCTTTCAATGATAAAATGTATTTTAGAGAACTCAAGAAGACAGTCTACTGTATTTACCCAAGTAGTCCCCATTTCTGTTGCTCCTCCTTTTATACCTGATGATACATGTTTTTATCTCATATCATTTCCCCTCTGAAGAATGCTCCTTTTAATTCTTTTTAAGAAGATCTGCTGGATTCTTTTAGTATTGTTTCACTAAGACAATCTTAATATCCTTCAGAAATGAAGGTGAAATATTCACAGGATGTAGAATTCTGGGTTGGCAATTGTTTTCTTCTCCATACTTTAACGATGTTGTTTTACTTCTTTTTGGTCTCCATGGTTTCTGATGAGAAAGTTGCAGTTAGATTATTTCTCTATGAGCAATGCGTTTTTTTCTAGCTGCATTCAATACACTTTTTGTCTTTAGTTGTTGGCAGTTAACGAAATGTTTAGGCATGGACTTCTTTAGGATTTGCCAAGTGTTCTTTTTTTTTTTTTTTTTCCTTTTGGTATCAGGAATGGAACTCACAACCTTGCATTTGTCAGGCAGGCACTGTGCCGCTGACCTATATCCCTAGACCATTGCCAAGTGTTCTGGATCTGTTGGTTGATTTAATCTGCCAAATAGAAAAGGTCAGCCATATTTAAATATTTCTTCTATATTGTATTCTTTCTTCTCTCATGGGCTCCAATATCCTTAATGTTAGACCTTTTATAATTGATCCACAGCTTCCTGAGATTATTTCTAAATCTTTTCTCTCTGTTGTCCAGTTGGGTAATTTTTATTGATCTATCTTAAAATTACCAAACTCTTCAGTCAAATGAATTTTACTACAGATTCAGTTAGGTGTCAACTTTGATTAACAGCTGATTCCATGAATTTCCACCTCCATTTAGTTCTTCATATCTTCTGTTTATTTGCTGAGATGTTCTATCATTCAATTTATTTCAACATGTTTGCTCTCACTTCTTGTACTATTTTTTAATAGCTAAGGTCTTTGTCAAGAAAATTCCAACATCTATGTCAACTTGGTATTGGCATGCATTAACTGTCTTTTTTGTAAGCTGAAATTTTCTTGATTCTTTTATGCCCAGTTTCTTGAACCTTATTCCAGACACATGGAACATTTTGTTATGAAGCTCATGAAGAATACTGGTATTTTTGTTTTAGCAGGCAATCAACCCAGTTAGATTTGAACTCCAAGTTCTGGTTTCACAGTTGGTTCTGCCTGTAAAGGCTTTGCAGTAGTACTAAGAACTGTACCATATATGTGCTATTCAATGCCCAATCTGAGATTTGGACAGTGAGCCATCCTATAGTTCCATTTTTTTTTTCTTTTGGTGGCACCTGGGATCGAACTCACAACAACCTCACACCTGCCAGATAGGCACTTAGGGTACTGAGCCAAACTCCCGGCCCTAGTTTTTTGAGGTAGGGTCGCACTATGTAGCTCAGGCCAGCCTTGTGGTCACATTGTAGCCCAAGCTGGTTTGGAACTCACAACACTCCTCCTACCTCAGCCTCCCGAGTGCTGGGATTAAGGGCCTGTGCCACCACGTCCAGCCTGTAGCTCCATTCTTAAAGTGTCTGATACACTATTTGGGATCAGATCCACTTACACATTTTCTCCTCCACAGCTTTTGAGTAAGACCAGATTTCTCTGTACAACTTCCTGGGATTCCTTCTGAGCACCTCCCTCTCTATAATCTCCTTGGTACTTTGTATTTCCCTTGGGGCATGTGGGTGGTGGTAGTCCCATTTCTGGTCCTCTGTCAGAAAGCTGGACCTTCTATGTATTTCCCATGATTGCTTCTGTCCAGAATCAAGTGGAATGAGGATATAGGGAGGGAAATACAAAAAGAAAGAACACGAAAAAACCCACCAATAGTAGGTTGTTCTTGAGACCATAAATCCTCTTACTGGAAAGGAGGTCTTGTTTCCCTTACAAGTAGTGTTTATACACTGCCATAAGCTGAGGAAAAGGGGAACAAACACAGGAGGCTTTCCCCAGTCTCTCTGGGCATTAGCTAACCCCTTTCATATACTGTTAGCCTGAAGTGCAGTTTGTCCAGGAGCACTCTCGTTCCATGCCAATACTTCCTGCCTTATCCTTGAGTTTAGACTGGAGGATGTTGGAAGAGAACAATGTTGAGTTCACTCCCTATTTGGTGGTACTTCAAGCTCTGGTCTTCTCCAATCTGCTTCCTGTCTGAGAACTTTTCAGACAGGTATTTCACAAATTTTGTATGAAAGTCGGAATGGATTGTGCTTACTGTAGACCAGATTCACCTTAACCAATGCAGACCACAATATGACTGCTGGTCTATTACTACAGATATTATTGAGGGCAAGCACAGCACTCTGTCTGCACTACAGGTTTCTCTAGGCATAGTGGCTGTGGTTTCATTGATGACCCAGCTGCGATGACCTGAGTTATATCCGGGTCCCTTACCTTGCAGCATTGACTCAGGGTTGCTGCTCAAACTGTCACGTGCACATGAATCCAAGGAAGGTCCATCTTGCTAAAATGTGAATTCTAATTCAGAAGATCAAAGATGGGACCTCAGACTGCATTTTCCCATCTTCCAGATATTCTGAAATCACTAGTTTGGGGATTACAAACTTTTAGGCTCCTTCCTAATCAATGTACAAGATTAGCTATGAAATTATAGTGGTTTGAGTTTATCAACCTTGTTCTGCCAAGTATGGAAATGTGGGATCAGGAAGTGGAGATGCTTATAACTGGAGACGAATATGTGTACATGTACAACTACAGCATCTGCCATAGCATCCTGATAAGCAGGGCAATCACTTTTTCCTCCTCCCTACTCTGAGGATATCCTGAGTTCAAAGGCAAGCCAGGGGATCAGCAGAGCTCAGAAATACTGCATGTAGGTTCAATGACCAAAGATTTTTCAGAGAAAGAAAAGATACATAAATTATGCAGTAAAAAATTATAAATTATTCAGAAAATACAGACGTTACCATAATTTGACTCTAGCAGAATGATTATTTTTGCTCTTTCCTAGTCTTCTTTCTTAAGCATATTTTATCCCATTATAATTTTGGGTCTTAATGGTTAATGATTTCCTCTATATAGGACTGCATTTCTCAAGTTGTCTTTGCTACTAACTTTTTTAAAAAACAGAATGTATAAGTACTTTATTCTTTTTTTAATTAGTGCATACTGGTTATACAGATTAATCAGTTTCATTTTGGTAGATACACACATACACATAATATACTTTGATCATTTTCACCCTCATCACCCTCTTACCCTGACCTCCTCCCTAGTTGCTATTAACTTTAATAGCCAAGAAATATTCACTTATGTGAAGTGAATTTTTAAAACTTACTTAATCTTTTATTGCAGGTACTGATTCTGTTTCTGATATGGGTGTTCAATTATGTAACCATAAATAACATTATCATTAATAACTTTCATACACTTTTGCTCTGTGTTAGAAATTGTTAACTGTCACCATCTGCCTGTCCCATGGCTACATGGCAGCACTAGGAGCAGATAACTTATTTTCTGGCACAAAGAAATTTTGCTCAGGAGACTCACTGTACCTGATTTTGATGATGAGATTTGGGTCCTTCGTATTAATAAAATGTAGATAAGATTTTCAATTGAGCTGACACAACAGTGGGCTAAATCTTGGGAATCTTGAAGGAGATATATTTGCATTTGAGAGCACAGCGGGTAGACTGTGATAGGCAGAATTTGGTCCTTCTCAAGATTCTACAACTACTAATCCCTCAAACCTGTTGAAGTGATTTAAAGCACTCTTGTGATTGCTTTGTTATATGGCCCAGCTGATCTCAAACAGGAATGATTATCTGGAAACTGTAACAGTGAACTTTCTTAGGTTGGTGGCAGAAGAGGAAGGCAAAAGAGGGGTTGGGATATCAAGAGGTCTTAAAAACACCATACTGGCTCTGAAGGTGGAAGACAGCACATGAATAGAAATGTGAGAGGTCTTAAGTAGCTGAGGGAGATGAATGTGACGTTAGTCTTAAAACTGAATGAAATGAATTCTGCCAGTGATCAAATGAACTTGGAAGTAAATTGTTTGCTAGAGTCTCCAGAAAAGACTGTATGTAGCCCTGCTGAAACTTTGGCTTTGGTCTTACAATATCCTGGGCAGAGTCCAGCTGAATGTATCTACACTACTGACCTGAAGAACTCTGAGAAAAGTGGATATAATTGTATGTTAGTAAGGTTGTGCCAATTTGTTATGTAGCAATAGAAAATTAATGCACATATGTTCTACATGCCTTCCCCAGGGTACCTGCCTTCTAATTTGGTTTAAGTTAGCTTACAAGTACTATAAAGATGTAAAACAATGGTTTGTTCATTTATTTATTTAGGCAGGGTCTCACTATGTAGTTCCTTGAACTCACTATGTACATCAGGCTGGCTTCGAACTTGCAATGATCCTTCTGCCTCAGCCTCCCAAGTGCTGGGATTATAGGCGTGTGCCACTCCACTCAGTTATGAAATTTAAAAAGAAAGCAGAAGACAAACTTCTGGAGCATTTTAAAAATAGAGACACAGAGTCTCTATTCTGTATGAATCAATACATAGAAACACACAATGATCAGGATTGAAAATGAATTTAAAATTCCAAATAAGAACAATATCTAAAGATTTATTTTCAGTGAAGCTAGTTAGGCACAGGAAAAATTCATTTTTCAAAACAAGGTAAAGTATCTGGGGCAGACAGTTCCCTGACTGAGGAGCAAAGGCAAGCTGGTTAAACTTATGATAACAATAGTAAAATGCTAGGCTTAGAAGACCAAATAAAAAGTCCTACAAACAAACAAGAACACAAACCTTCACCTACAGATAGGTTCCTTTCAGTGATTTCAGGAACAGGACAGACCCACTGTACACCTCCAACCCTCCTTCCAATGCACTGCCCTGTCCAGCTGTACTCCTGGCCCAGAAACACCCAGTGTGAATCAAGCAACCCACTCTCCCTGAGACACGGCACTGCACTTAGGAAAATAAATTTCTGTGTGCCAGGGCAGACAACGGTGAGAGATGAGACACAGGTCTGTGTCCTGTGGGAAGGGGGAGAGGTCGTTCCTGCTGCTTGGATCATGACACCTGATTGCTTGGGCATGGGGTAATTTATTGCAGGTCTAAAAGTCTTCCTCAAATTGACTACTATCTAGGGTTTAGCCATACTCTGATTAGACCATAGGAAGAGCATTTCAAAGGGAATGAGGATACCTGGACACCAGCCCTGATTCTGCCTCCTTATTAGTGTCTGGTAACCTTACATAGGTCATCTTACCTCTGTTCTCAATCTTTCTAATCACTTTTTATTGTCCTTAACATTATCTACAAGACCCAATATTTTCAAAGATTTTGCCAAACAGAACTGACAGTTATTACTTACAATAAGTTTTCCCTATTTTTACTAACCAAAAGCATGTAACTGCAAAATTAAAAAAAAACAATGGTAGTTAACATTTACTGAATGCTTATTATATGTCCCACAGTGAACCCTTCTCTCCAACCCTGTCAACCTCACATTTACCACCACATTATAGGCCTCACAACGGGATGTGTTATCTCAACTACAGACTGAGGTTCCTGGTGTATGTCCTCTCCAGAGCAGAATCTTCCAGTCCTAATGTTGCCATCCTGAACAGCAAAAGCCTTGGACAGCCAGAGTGCTCTAGCGTTAAGACAGCAACTCTGTACTACTGTACATAGCCCCAGAGACCTGGCCCTGGGAAGGGAGGCAGACAGCCTGAGATGCTGGGTAGACAGGGTGACTAGAAGCAGAGAAGAATTCACTGATCCACCTATGTCTCCATTTTCTCTTACCACACACCAAAAGCCTGGTGATTCTGCTGAAGACGCCTGGGGGCCAGGAAGGAACCAAGTAGCAGGATGGGGGATGGATATGGCGGGTGCTGCAGAAGCATAGGCTACCCACTGGGGCTCTCTGTACTCACCAGGGAGGCTGCCGGCTGGTGTGTGGGTGGTGTGGAGGAATCCGGAGAGGGTCTACCTCTCTGGCGGTGGCAGGAGGGAACTCCCGATGGGGACTGCTTTCACTGGCCTTGTCCCACTGCTCATGGATAGGTGTGATGATTCCAGATATGATGCGAGACCGAAGTTCCTCACTGTTCTTATAGGTCCTACAGGAAGTAGATGGGGAATCAACAGTTTGCTGTTGACTGTCAACCTTGGATACAGTATTCTGGCGGCGGCGACCTCGGCGGCGGCCCTGACGGCTCTCAGCCTGTGCTTGGCCTGTCTGCAAGGTTGGGAATGGGCCATCAAGTAGTGGACCTAGGTGAGGGGGGACAACAGCCCGGCGCTGTCTCCTTGATTTGGCCCTGAGCTTCTTAGGCATCTGAGTTGCTCCTTCTCATTTACCACCCCATTAGAAAGAAGTAAGGGTGTAGGGGCACAGGGCTGGACTGGCTGCTCCTCTGTCCCCAACCCTCCCTCAGCTCCATTGTGTGCTCATCACGTGTCATGGGAAGGGTCATGGAAAACAAAGGCTCCCTTAGGATGAACCAGGTTCCTGGTCAGGGTAGACAGGGCTCTCGAGCTCAAGGTGAGTTCTGTCAATAATCCAGGGATCCTCAGAAGATGACCCTACTATCTCTCTCATCCTCCCAGGGCCTATTTCCTCTGCCTGTGAGAAATGAACAATGTGAAGTATAGCTGAAGCAACAGGGAGTGGGCAGGACTCTAGGGCTTTTAAAAATCTGGTAAATGAGTCATATCCTGGGCTATAAAGCAAACTTCACAAGTAAAATCATACAGAATGTTCCCTGACTACATGGGGTCATACTAGGAATAAAACAGAAAGGAAGACTTTGAAAATACGGAAATCAACACACTTCTAGTTGGGTCAAAGAGGAAGTCCCAGAAAAAATGCGCAGTACTAAATTGAAACAAAAATTCACTTATTAGAATATGTGGAATACAGCTAAATCACTGTCCAGAAGAAACTTTGTAACACTGAATGTTTATATTAGGAAAGAAGGAGGTAGCCAGGAGCTGCCATGTGCTGAGTGGCGCAAGTTGAATGCCTTCACAGGAAAGAAGACCTCAAATCATCAAAATTCTGACCTCAAGAACCTAGAAAAAGAGGCAATCAAACCCAAAGCAAGTAGAAGTATGGAAATAAAAGCAAAAATCAACAACACTGAAAAAAGGAAAATAGAGGAAACTAAGGAAACAAAAAGCTAGTCCTTAAAAAATGGATAAAAAAATTTCTAGTAAAATTGACAAATAAGGAAAGAAAAAAGACAAATATTTGTAACCACTGACGCGATAGTAAAGCAGAGCTCGGAGTTCTGTAAAATCTTCCCAGTTCAGGCAAGCCCTTCCTCAGGAATGTGGACTTGTGCTTTCTAACCAGTCCTGTGCTTTTCTCACTGATAAGGGAGAAACTTCAGGGAGTTCTCTCATGGGAATTTCCTCTCTTAGAGAGGGAATATTGGGTACCAACACTAATAAAACTAACAAATGGGCTTATAAACAAGCTTCACAGCATCCTAACATTCTGAGATGCACAGGATGTTTTCTTTCAAGGTTAAAATAGGGTTAGCAACTGGGACGACTAACTTGCCTTTGTTTTGCTTCTGTATCTCTACTTGCTTGACATCACAAATTGTATAAAAGCAGACCTCTCCTTGGTTCAGAGCCTAGCCTAGTTTTGAGCACCTAGTGACTGGGACGGTACACCATGAAAGTCCTCCTTAAAGGCTACTTGGGCCTTAGATACAAAGGTCAGTAACAACAGGTTGCTACCCTAGAGATACCAATAATCAACGGCCTACTTCTTCTCCAAGGCCCATGTGGGAATCAATGTGACGGTGACTTAATAAAAACATAGCAAAAAAAAATTTTTTTTTTTTTTTTTTTTTGCAGCACCGGGGATCAAACTCACAACCTCACACCTGACAGACAGGCGCTTAAGCCATTGAGCCAAACTTCTGGCCCTTAAAAAACATAGCAAAATTAAAATACAAAAATAAAAAAAGTAAAGTCCTCCTGAAAAAAAATCCCTCTTGGTCTTTCCAGTTCCTTGAAAATTCTACAACACTAGTAAGAGAATGCTAAGAATGACTTACATTCAACAATTAATTTTTTTTTTTTTTGCAGCACCGGGGATTGAACTCACAACCTCATGCCTGTCAGACAGGTGCTTAAGTCACTGAGCCAAACTCCCAGCCCTAGTTTTTTGAGGTAGGGTCACACTGTGTAACTCAGGCTGGCCTTGCGCTTGTGTTGTAGCTGAAAGCCGGCCTCAAAATCACAAAGCTCCTCCTACCTCAGCCTCTCGAATGCTGGGATTAAAGGCATGCGCCACCACGCCCGGCAAGAATTAATTGTTTGAGAACCATAAATACAACTCAGTCAAAATTAAATATATAATCTGAATAGTTTTAAAACTCTCAACAAAATATTAATAAATTGAATAACAAATGTATAAGCAATTTGTATAAATGTTCCAAATATATAAATAAAAATGTATGAACAATAAAATGTATAAACAACGAACAAAGGTGGGCATGGTGGTGCATGCCTACATTTCCAGTATTCAGGAGGCTAAGGCAGAAGGCTTCTGTTGAGTTCAAGGCCACCCTGGGCTACACAGTAAATTCAAGCCAGCCTGAACTACATAGTGAGACCTTGTCTTGAAAAACCAAAAAACAAAAACCCACCACAGCCAAGTAGGATTTACCCTAGGTATGCAAGACTGTTCTAATATTTACAAATCAGTATAATCTATATCAATAAACTAAGGAAAAAAACCAGATGATCATATCGATTGATACAGAAAAAACAGTATTTAACAAAATCCAACATGGTAACTTTTATGATTTTAAAAATTCACAAAAATTAACAATAGAGGGAATTAAGAATTGAGAATTTCCTCAGCTTAATAACAGTATCTACAAAAAACCTACCTCTACAAATAAATATATTTCATAGTAAAACACCGAATACTTCATCTTTAATAATTGGAACAAAGCATGTCTCACACACTTATTTAACATAATACTGGAACTTGGAGGCAGCACAGTAAGGCAAGAAAAACAAGAAGCATAGACATCAAAAAGTAAGGAATAAGCTGGGCATGGTGGTATAATCCCAGCATTTGGGAGGCTGAGGTAGGACTGTTGTGAGTTGGAGGCCAGTCTGGGCTACAAAGTAAACTCAAAGCCTGCCTGAACCACACATTGAGACCCTGTCTCAAAAAGACAAAGAGAAAAAAAAAAAAAAAAAAAGTAAGGACTAAAACTGTCTCTATTTGCCTATTGATAGGTTCTGCTAGCCTGGGGTTTAGCATCCCCCCAACTTGGTACTGGACCCAGAGAAACAACTTAGCTCTCCAAGAGTAAACTCCAAGCTTTCCTTCTCATTCCAGAGATAAACCTCCCACTCCCTTTTGCGCCTGCACCGAGCCCTCTCCAATCCCAAGACTCCACAACCCCCCAAGCCTCCACCCTCAGACCCCAGTAAATCATTCTGTCTCCTGCTTTACACAGGCAGATGCTCCTTCAAATCACCTGTCAATATGTCATTTTGCCCACCTCCCCAAACTCTTCCCCCAGCCAAAGTTGATAAAGGTAACTACACTCCTTCGTTTTTATTGAGAGCTTTTACCCCCGCGCCCCCGCCACCCCGTCCCTGAAGCCCTCCCATACCCTCTGCATTAAAGGTCTCCTCCTTATCTCTCTCGCTCTCATTTTCTCTGGGTCACTTTAGATATAGTGACTTTAAAATAGTCAAACACCTATGACATAATAATTTACTTTGACATTCCCAAGGAAATGTACCAAAAACTTATTAGGTATTATATGGCAATGGAAATTAAAACCATGGTAAGATATCATTGCACACAGCCGGGTGTGTTGGTATATGGCTTTAATTCAAGCACTCGGGAGGCTGAGGCAGGAGGATCCTTGTGAGTTCAAGGCCAGCCTGAACTGCATAGTGAGACCCTGTCTCAAAAAATAGGGCCAGGGATTTAGCTCAGTGGCCTAAATGCCTGCCTGGCAGGCACGAGGTTGTGAGTTTGACCCACGGTGCAGAAAAAGAAAAAAAAAAAAGAAAAGAAAAGATATCACTGTACCTCTAACAGAATAATAAAAATTAATATATTAAAAATAATATAAGATGCAGAAGAACTGAACCACTCATAACTAGTGGTGGGCATAAAGTGGTAAAAACATGATAGAAAACATTTTACTTTCTTATAAAACTAAACATGAAATTGCCATTGCACTCTGGGTAAATGAAAATTATGACCACCCAAAAGCTTGTACATGAATGTTCACAGCATCTTTATTTGTAGTAGTCAAGAACTGGAAATACCCCAAATGTCCTTTAACTAATGAATGGTTAAACAGTGGGACATACATACTATGCAAATACTACAAAAGATACAAACTATTAATATACACAACTCATGTATAATTACATCTAAGTTAGTAACTGGTTGTAATGTTGTAGTACATACAGTTTTGTATGATGTTACCTTTGGGGTTAAATATATAAAGGCTAAAAAGAGTCCGGTTTGTGTCTGGATGTTCTCCCAAACCCTCGAGCAGTCATGGGGGGGCAGGCTTTTAGGGGGTGGCTGAAAGTAGTTTGTGATTGGTTCATTGTCTAGTGCTGGGATTGGCGGTGTGAGTATTACACTTGTCGAGAGCAAGTAGCTTGCATACAATAAGGGCAGAAAAGAGGTTTGCTTCTCCCCTTTTGTTCTTGCTGCTTTTGCTGTCTTCTCCAGCTGCCATGAACAGTTGCCCCTCTGTCACGCCACTCTGCCTTAGAGCCAGTCAATTATGAACTGAAACCTCTAAAAACTTTGAGCTAAATAAATCTTTCCTTCCTTAACTTTGGGTGTTGGGTACTTTGACTCAACAATGAAAGAAAAGTAACTAAGGGTCTATTATTTCTTATAACTGCATGTTAAGTCTATAATTATAGGGTCACAAAATAAAAAGTTTAATTTAAAAATACTTTTACGTATCACCATAAAATAAACAAGGAGGACAATGAACAAGGGAGGAAATTATAAGGATTAGAGCAGAAATTAACACACTGGAGACTAAAAAAAAAATACAAAGAATCAAGAAATTGAAGAGTTGGTTCTTTGAAAGATTAAATAAAATTGATAAACCCTTAGCCAACCTTATCAAAAAAGGAAAGAAAGGATTCAGATCCATGCAATTAGGAATGAAAAGGGTGAAATCACAACACACCCTGTCGAAATCCAGAAAATTATCTATACTTACTTTGAAAACCTGTATTCTAATAAGACAGAAAATATAGAAGAAATGGACAGATTCTTAGATACATATGAATTACCAAAGTTGAATCAAGATGATATAAAAATCCTGAACAACCCAATATCAATAAATGAAATTAAAGATGTAATAAAAAAATTATCAACAAAGAAGAGCCTGATGGATTCACTGCTGAATCCTACAAGAAATTTAGTGAAGATCTAACACCACTACTTCTCAAACTCTTTAATGAAATTGAAAGGGAAGCAATACTTCCAAATTCATTTTTGGAAGCAAGCATTATTCTGATTCCAAAACCAGAGAAGGATCCAACTAGTAAAGAGAATTACAGGCCAATCTCCCTAATGAACATTGATGCAAAAAATCTTAATAAGATACTGGCAAATACACTGCAGCAAATCATCAAAAAGATTGTACACCATGTCAAGTGGGATTCATCCCAGGGATGCAAGGATGGTTCAACATACATAAATCCATAAATGTAATACATCATATTAACAGAGCCAAGGAGAAAAGTCATATGATTATTTCAATAGCTGCAGAAAAAAGCTTTTGACAAAATTCAGCACCTATTCATAATAAAAACTCTACAGAAAATTGGAATCGATGGTCTTTATCTCAATCTGATAAAAGCTATCTATGACAAACCGATAGCTAGTATCATACTAAATGGACAAAAACTGAAAGCTTTCACTCTAAAATCAGGAACAAGACAAAGGTGTCCACTCTCTCCACTCTTATTCAACATAGTTCTGGCAACTTTAGCCAGAGCAATTAGACAAGAGAAAGAAATAAAAGGAATAAAGAGAGAAAGGAAGAAGTTAAACTAGCATTATTTGCAGATGACATGATACTCTACCTAGAAGATCCCAAAAATTCCACCAAGAGACCTCTAGATTTAATAAGCAGATTTAGCAATGTAGCTGGTTACAATACCTTTTACAATAGCATTAAAAAAATGAAATATTTAGGAATCAATCTAATGAAAGATGTGAAAGACCTCTATACTGAAAACTATGGTACTCTGAAAAAGGAGATTGAAGAGGATATTAAAAGATGGAGAGATATCCCATGCTCTTGGGTAGGAAGAATCAATACTGTCAAAATGGCCATACTTCCAAAACTGTTATACAGATTCAATGCAATCCCAATCAAAATATCAATAACATATCTTACAGAATTAGAGAAAACAATCCTAAAATTCATCTGGAACAAGAAGAGACCTAGAATAGCAAAGGCAATCCTGGGCAACAAAGACAAGACAGGGGGCATCACAATTCCTGACCTGAAATTATACTATAAAGCTACTATGATAAAAAAATGGTGTGGTACTTGCAAAAAAACAGACCCGAGGATCAATGGAATAGATTAGAAGATCCAGAAAGAACTCCGGACACACTAAGCTGTCTTATCTTAGACAAAGGTGCCAAACACATTCACTGGAAGAAAGATAGCCTTTTTAATAAATGGTGTTAGAAAAATTGGCTTTTCACATGCCGAAGATTAAGATTAGACTCATATCTTTCACCATGTACTAAGTTAAAATCTAAATGGATTAAAGATCTCAATATTGAAACAGAAACATTAAATCTGCTATAAGTAGGTAAAACTCTTGAAGACATTGGTGTAGGCAAAGACTTTATGAATAAAAGCCAGACTGCACAGGAATCATCACAAAGAATCAACAAATGGGATCTCATCCTACTGAAAAGCTTTTGCACAACCAGAGAAACCACCAACAGTGTGAACAGACTACCCACAATCTGGGAGAAAATGTTTGCCAGCTGTCCCTCAGATAAAGGATTAATATCGAAAACCTATAAAGAATTTTAAAAAATCAGTCCTCCAAAATTTAAAGACCCAATCCAAAAATGGGCATCTGAGATGAACACACACTTCTCAGATGAGGAAGTACAAACAGTAAATAAATACGTGAAAAAATGTTCAAAAATGTTCAACACTGGTCATTCGAGAGAAGCAAATGAAAGTAACACTGAGATTCTACCTCACCCCAGAAAGAATGGCTAGTATTAAGAAGTCAACCAATAACAAATGCTGGAGGGGCTGTGGGCAAAAAGGAACCCTTCTCCACTGTTGGTGAGAATGCAGGCTGGTGCAACCACTTTGCAAGTCAGTGTAGAGATTCCTCAAAAAGCTAGGATTGGAGGTCCCATTTGATTCAGGTATTCCTCTTCTGGGTATCTTCCCGAAAGAACTAAAAACATCCTAACACAGCGATAAATGTGCACCTATGTTCATAGCTGCCCAGTTCATAACAGCTAGATCTTGGAAACAACTTAAATGTCCCTCGACTGAGGAATGGATAAAAAAGATGTGGTATTTCTATATAATGGAATACTACTCAGCTATAAAGAATGATAAACTAGACATTTTCACTCTTAAATGGATGAGTACTGAAAATATACTTCTCAGTGAACTAAATAAGTTACACATATGTAACCATCGCATTGTTGCACAGGTGTGATGAACTGAAACAAAATCTATGTATATAAAAAATTAAGACAGTTAAAGAAAAAGAATTTTGAGTGAAAAGTAGTTTCTTCAGCATCTTCAGATTTCATTTTTAATGCAAAATGTTTATTTGAAAACAATACAGCAATCATAACAAAAAAGTCATATAGCAGGTTTCTCTTGATTCATTGAGGCAAAAGTTTTGTGCTAATAATTTGTTGGATAATATTTCATGTCTATATTTTTTATCCTAAATAATTATAAATAAATATAATAAAAAAAAACAAGGAGGACAAGTGGAGAAACAAGGTGGATGATGCACATGACCTCTGTTCCTGCCCTGACCCTTCCCACCAGAGCAACTCCACTCTTACCCGCATAATATGTCAATCCTGAGGAATGCTATGCATGAAGAAAGAGTTCCACAGCTGAGAAGCATAACTACTTCAGCGGCTTGGAAGCCCTATGACCTGCTGCTCATACAAATCCTGCACAGATCATATTCCCATCTGGCACACAGAACCTGGGAGACTCCGTTGCTTCCCTGCCCAAGCTGGTGGGGAAAAATGTAACTCCCATTTCCTTTCAATCAGATGAGCTGGGAGTGACACAGGTGGGAGGCCTCTAAATCACCCAGGTAGATGTTTACTTGTAGGACTCAGCTCTGATTTAAGAACTGCCAAGTCCTGCAACAGAAGTTCTTACATAATTTCTAAGCCTTGGTAGAACTACTATCATTTTGGTGTGGCAAAAGCCTCTCATCCTGTCTGACACAGAAAGGGCATGGCAGGAAGGAACAAAGCAGGTTTAAACTCCTTAGCAAATCCAATGTGCCTCAACAGGGGTACAAATTCTTACCAAAAAGAGGTGAGAATATACCACAGTGACCCTAAAGAGAGGTCCTGAAAGACAAAGGTGGCTAGAAGGAGGCAGCACAGTGCTGCTGCCTGGGAGCAGAGGAGGCAATCCATAGCCTAGCTCCCACAGCCTCAGTTTCCATGGAGATGATTCCTGTCAATCAGATGTTTTTCCCTTTGTGTATTACTAAGAGCTAGGCCCAGCACTAAATGGTCTATGTGCTGACTTCCCATTGAATTCCCAGAACAATATTCTGTGGTGATACTTTTTTGTACCTCATTTCAGGGTATTCAAAAAGAAAACAAAATATCCTCCCCTCATACATATGTAAACTCCAATAACAAATGGATTTTAAAAACAAACAAGACACTATCATAATCCTCTTTCAGCACTGCTGGGGGCACTAAATGCTCTAATGAGCATAAACTGCCTGGTAAATGCCTGGGTTCTTCCACATGTTTTTGTCAATTTCTCTCGCAGTGCAATTTCAGGACAGTATCAAAGACCACACTCCAAGCTCCCTCCCCTATCCCAGTCACACTGTGTAACACCCAGAAGAGTAGCACTTTCTGCAAAGTCAGGCCTGGCCTCATTTCCCCTCTTCCTTCCTTCATCTACACACAAATGCATTCAACCTACCACCTGAAGGTCATAATAAAAAATATTTTTTAAAAAGGAAGTTTCATTATGTATATTATAAACCATATATATATGTGTGTGTGTGTATATATATATATATATATATATACACATATATATGCACAAGACAATTCCTTTTTTACTCATTTGGCCCAGGGAAGCCAAAAGGTTAGATACTCATGAGTCTATGACATACAGGCCCAAGCCCTATCCTCAAAAAGATCTCCAAGCAGCTACTCAGAAAATACCCAATTTTGAAATGCCAAAAGCGAGGGTCAGGGGAAGCCCCTCTGAGAACTCACACTTAAACTGGAACTCAAGGATGGCCAGGAGTAGGCTGCATGAAAAGTGCGGAAGTGTGTTCTAGGCAGAGGGATGAGGTCTGAAGGGGAAAGAAGGAAATGCCACATGGCTGAGGCAGAGCAACTAAAGAGGAAGTGGTAGAGGGTAAGGTTGGATGGTGAGCACGAGGCTTTAAGGCCCCACTGAGGATTTAGTTATTTGTCCCAAAATCTATGAATATTTACTGATGGGAAACTTTTCTAAAGAAATAAAAGTTTTTAAGCAAGGCCCTAGCACTGTAGGCCTGGGACTTGCCCAGGCTTGCCTGGCACACCAGAAGCACTGAACTCCTTACAGTCAGACTCAAGGTCCAGGTGGCACCACACTCTGGGGTATGCTCTGCCTAGCTGCCTGGGACCAGGAGGCCTTGGCCCCCACCCAGTGAGGCAGAAGCTCCACCAGCATACCCCAGAAGAGCGCCTTCACTAGCTGCACACAGGATCCAGCTCTATCTGGTCCTGCGACTCAGTGCAACCCACCAGGGGAACTCCCAGCCAGCCAGGACACAGAGGTACTGAGCCCAGCCCAGCCCAGGACCCCAGAGCTGCTCATCAGGGACTGGCCAGTGTAGTTACAGGGCCTTGGAGAGCCTGGGCCGTGCCCGCCAGAACCCAGAGCACACGCGAGCTCCATTGTTCAGTGAAGCTGCTGGTGCCGCAGGTACGAGAGGCTGTGGCCACACCTAGCCAGGAGCAAGGCCCTGGCACTGTAGACCTGGGACTTGCCCAGGCTTGCCTGGCACACCAGAGCGCTGAACTCCTTGCAGCCAGACTCAAGGGTACGCGCCGCCTAGTTGCCTGGGACGTGGAGGCCTTGGTCCCCACCCGTAAGGTGGAAGCTCCACCAGCATACCCCAGGAAAGTGCCTTCACTAGCTGCACAAAGGATCCAGCTCTACCTGGTCTTGCAACTCAGCACAACCCACCAGGGAAACGCCCGGTCAGCCTCACAGGACACAGAGCCACACAGGTCCCAGAAGAAAATGACAAAACAAAAGGCCAAGAGGCAGTCTCAATCCCCCAGCCCACTGAGAACAAACCCAAGAGACACTGAAATGGAAGACAGTGGGAATCACAAGACTGAACTTTATGAAATGATAGCAAATGCAGTAAGGAAACAGCTCAATGAAGCTATAGAGAAATTCAAATCAGAAATAATCTCTGAACTAAAAAATGAAATGACAATCATTATTAAAGAAAGGTTGTGTGTATTGAAAGAAGAGCAAGATAAAAAAATAGAAGAACTTAAGAAAATGATGGAAACTTTGAATGAATAATATAAGACACAAACAGAATGCATGAAACAGATGCAAAGGGAAATGCAGGAAATGAAAAATTCCATGAAAGTTTGAAAAACTGCTTGAATGAAGCTGAAGATAGAATCTCAGATCTTGAAGACAGCATGGGAGCTCATGGCCATGAAAGAAAAGATCTCTTAAAAATAGTAAGGAACCAAGAAACAACAATTCAACAGCTGCAAGACAATGCCAAGAGAAATAACATAAGATTAATAGGCATAAATGAAAAACCAGGGGTTAATACTAATGACCTGCGAAGACTATTCACAGAAATAATAGCAGAAAACTTTCCAAACATGGGACAAGAATCTGAAATACAGGTAACTGAGGCATACAGAACCGCTATTAACCATAACCAAAATAAATCTTCACCCAGACATATAATAATAAGGATATCAGAAATACAGCACAAGATCAAAATACTAAAAGAAACAGATCACCTATGAAGGAAAGCCTATCAGAATCACGGCAGACTTCTCAACACAAACCTTTAAGTTAAGAAGAGCTTAGGGTGAAATATTTCAAATCCTGAAAGAAAACAACTTTCAACCCAGATTGATGCACCCTGCAAAACTATCCTTAAAAACTGATGGAGAAATAAGATACTTCCATGACAAAGAACAACTGAAGAAATTTGTGGCCACCAAATCAAGACTACAAAGAGTACTGAAAGACACTCTAGAAAGAGACAAAGACAGCTACAATCTTAAGAACAACAACAAAAGGAAACCACTAAGCAGGGCAAATAATTAAACAGAAAATGTAGAAAACCAACAACAGAAAGATATCATGACAGGGATGAACCAGTACATATCAATTATATCAATCAATGTAAATGGTCTCAACTCACCAATAAAAAGAAACGGACTAGCAGAGTGGGTTAAGAATCAAACCCAACAATATGCTGTGTACAGGAAACACATTTCACTCAAAAGGAAATTCACAGACTAAAAATCAAAGGCTGGAAAACAATACTCCATGCAACAGGAACCCAGAAAAAAGCAGAGGTAGCTATTTTGTTTGGAGCCAATATGAACTTCAAACTAAAAATGATCGAAAGAGATAAAGAAGGTCACTACATACTTGTTAGGGGAAAACATCAAGAGGAAGAGATTACAATCATAAATATATATGCACCTAATATGGGAGCACCCAACTGTGTAAGACAATTCTTAATAGACATGAAAATCCAAATAAACAATAATACAGTTATAACAGGGGACCTTAACAAACCACTGTCACAGAGACACAGATCAACCAAACAAAAAATCAGCAAAGAAATAACAGAACTGAATCAAACTTGCGAAAAATGGACCTAGTAGATGTGTACTGAGTATTCCAGAATACACACTGTAATAGCCTATGGATAATTAATGCATCGCTTTCCTGTTCTGTATGCGCCATTTTAGGCCTGAGCCCCCTTTCCCTGAGTATTATCTCTCCCCTAGCCAGCCTAAGTTTCTGTTTCCTGTAACTGCTCGCCCATCCCCATTCTGAGAATTAAGCTGTTACAATTTAAAACTGCCCAAGGACAAAGCTGGCTGGAAAACTGGGTTAAGAGATAAAAACTACCTCTTCTCACGACTAAGGAATTTACAACATGTGCCTTTCCGGAGCATCTGCTGCCCATATTAGGAGGGGCTCACCACTGCCCAACCAGGGACCTCCCTAAGGTTGCCTTCTCCAATAAATGTAAAAGGTCATTTAAACTAACCAATGCAATCTGCTTCTGCACCCACGCTTGCAAGACCCTTCCTCCCTTTGTTCTGATGTTTTATAAGCCGTTTCGGGCCGATAAGCGGCGCGCAGTCTCGGATCAATCCTGATGGGACTGCGTCGCCTGGCCCGGCAATAAACGTTCCGCTCCGAGAGATTTTCATCGTCCCGTGAGTTTTGTTCATCTCGGGGTTCGCTATATCACACACTCTTCTCAGCTACACATGGGTCATTCTCTAAAATAGATCATATACTGGTCCACAAAACATGCTTAAGTAAATGCAAAAGAACTGAAATAATTCCACGCATATTATCTGACCATAGCGCAGAAAAATTGGAAATGAATGACAAAAAAACCTACAATAACTGCATAAACAAATAGAAATTAAATAATACTCTCCTAAATAACCAATGGGTCACAGAAGAAGCTAAAGAAGAAATTAAACAATATCTACAATTGAATGAAAATGCAAATACAAATTATCAGAACCTGTGGGATACAATGAAAGCAGTCCTCAGAGGGAAATTTATAGCACTAAACTCTCTTATCAGAAAAACGGAAAGAACACACATAAACAACCTAATGCTGCACCTCAAACTTCTAGAAAAAGAAGAGCAAGTCAAGTCCAAAGCCCAAAGAAGGGAGGAAATTATTAAGATTAGAGCAGAAATTAATGCAATTGAAACTAAGAAAACAATACAAAGAATTAATGAATCAAAGAGTTGGTTCTTTGAAAGAGTAAAT